>JAOEHY010033057.1:1743-29370 GCA_025447955.1 Psilopsiagon aurifrons
CCTCCCGCGGCGGCGGCGGGGCTCTCCCGGACCGCAGTGAGTTACCGCGCTGGCAGGCGGGGGAGGCGGGGAGGGGAAGGCAGGGCGGAGGTCGTCCCGTCGCGTTCTGTCCGTCGCAGCCCGGCGCGGTCCCTGGCTCTCCCCAGAGCTCCGTCCTCTTGGGAGCCCGGAGCGGTGCCCCGGTCCCAGCCCGGCCGGAGGGGAGGTGGGGATGGCTGCCGGCTGCAGCGGCGGGCGGCCGAGCGGTGCTGGCCGGCGGGAAGCCGCTTCCTGGGGAGCCGTCGGGGACGAGGGTGGGTTTTGTCCCTCGGGAAGGAGATGGGTGTTAGGGGGTTTCACTTCTATGCCTTTGTCCGGTCGGGTCTCACCCTCCGCTCTGTCAAGAGACCTGTCAAAACGTGACCTTGCTGAAACTGTTGTGCCCGGAATCACGGCTTTGAGTGCCTCTTGTCCTTGGTGCTCTAGTGCGAAAGGCAGCAGAGATGCTTTGAATATGGCTTTGATGAGAGAAGAAGTGTATGCAAAGGAGGAAGGAATACATACCCTGGAGATGTGCACCACTCGCCTAGTAACGAGTTCATTTCGTGCAGACTTTAAGGAGCACAGCAGGGATGGTGCTAAGTGCACCATCAGTTAGCTGCTTTTTTTCTCTCAAAGTAGAGGAAATCAGTTATTTCTGTCCATGTCATGTGGGGGGTTATGCTTCTTTTCTATTTTTCATTTACAAGAAAGTTTTGAATGGCCCAAAATTTTGTAGAAGCTTATGATGTTGCTGCTGTTTTTAAATAGCAGTGCTCGGTGCCAATCTAATTTTACAGTAGTTTGTCAAATGCAACCATTTAACTGTTAATGCTTTTCTGTAGCTTGGTCCCTTCATTGCCCATTATAAACCCTCTGATTCTTAGTGTTATGAGTCCAGCTTGATTTCAGTCTTTAAGCTTTAGACCCTGGTTGTGCAAGTTACTCCATGAACGTTTACTCCCACAAAGTCCATTGCAGTACTTCAGCTTGTCCATTTGTTCTGTATTATATGTGCTGTTAAGGCTAAAACCACGTTTGTTTTTCCAGCAGCGTAAGAGATCTGATTTCTTTGGCTAGGATAAATCCTCTAGTTATAATCCACTTTTTATGCCTGGTGGAATTAGCTGGGACATGAGAAGATAGGTTTCATCATGACTCTACTTGGCATTACACCTTTCATGCAAGCTTCTTAGTGAACGCCACTTTGCCAGTACCACCTGGAGATACTTAGAGAAGGCTGTAGAGGTACATAGTGGACTTGTGTGGTGCAGGAAAGGGAGAAACCAAACCACATGGAGGTATTTTAAATAGTGGTTATAAGGAGTTGAGGGGCTGAGTCAGGTGTTTGGAGCCATCCAGCTGACCTTTCACTGCCAGCAATGTGAAGGGAGAGGGAGGAGATGAGAGAAGAACAGGCAGAGAGCACGAGGGTAGAAGAGATGTGTGGGAGCAACTAACTTTTCTTATGAATTGGGTTCTTCCTCTTTGCTTTTAGATGTTTTTACATCTCTGTTATAAAAGTCATCCTGCTTTGAGACTGAAACTGGAAACAGTGACATGACTACAGTCACTACCAACTAAAACAGAACACGAGGAATATAATTACATTATATTGAAGTTCAATTATGTAAGAGTCCAGATTCCCCAAAATCCACCAGCAATGTTGCCACTCATTGCATGTGGAAGAAAGACATTTAAATGCTGCTGGAGAGGGTGGGAGGGTGAAACCCTCTGGCAGGCAGCTCTGCAGCATCATGGAGGGAGAACACTGTGCCCAGAGAGCTGAGGCTCTGAGGGCACTCTGGGCACTCAGCATCATGTTTTCCTGTCCTTGTGGCCAGGGTCCTGGAGCCTGCTAACAAGAGGCAGGTTAATCTTTGACCCTCCCCACCCTTCTTCTTGCCCCAGTACCTCTAAAAGCCTGGTTTGTTTTAAGAGAAATCAGAAGTTGGAGTTGAAGACAAATAGTGTTTGTTTTCCTTTGGCTGTTAACACTAATTCATGTTTTTTTCTCTGGAGACTGGGGCAGCTGCGTTTCTGACTCCACGTGATGACTCTTTCCAGAGATCTCAGGGAGATGGTGCAGGAGGGAGTGACTCTCTGAGCAATTAATACTTTTCCCCTCTCATTTCTGCACTGTTTTCTGTCGCATGCCCCAGGTGGGAGCCCTACTGTAAGTCACACCTGGGACCAACCACGAGTTACCACCTTGACTTACCTGATGCAAAAGCCTCAACAGTTCCTCACGATAAAATACAACATGTATATATTGGGTGCTTTTTCTGGGCAAAAGGCGAAGAGGCTCCATCCATTGGAGTCAGAAGCTCAATAGCTGCTGGGCTCAGAAGATCTACCGGAGATCAGGATTTCCATCTCCTATGTTTGTAACACAGTTTCTTCTTGCCTCCCTAAAAGCGCATTGTAGAACAGCCTGCGTATGGAAAGCCAAGTACGTTTTCTTTTTCCAGAGAGGCGAGCCCTCCTCTTGCAAGGCTTTAGGGGGTCACAGAAAACGCTCACTTTCCTCTCAGCCACACAATGGGATTAAGCTCAAGCACTGTGATGTCCCCATGCTACCCCTGCTCCTGGACCAGTGCTTTAGAGCAAGACTTGAGGCATAATAGATGCTCCCCAGGTTTCTGCTCCTCTTCCCTCACCAGATCAGTGTATGGTGGAGGAAACAAATGTCAGGTGGCCAGGGTATGGGTTTTTGAGTGAGCGGTGCTTGAAACTTGGGGCTTTGACTATCCTCCCTTGATGTATGTGCAGCTCTGCTATGCAACGCAGTTAAGCATATAAATAAGTTTGCATGAAAAAGAATAAAGGGCCTAGGAGAATGTTCTGTAACTGTTGGTACCCATTGGTTTCCCTAACCTGTACACTGAGAAAGACTATGTCTGTGAGGCTCATTTTGCTGTAAAGGTTGAGGAAACAGCCTGAGGTGCAGAATTCATGCTAGGTGTACCACATGTGTTGGGATCCGCATGTGTCTAAGTGATCTGGACCTTTTTCTAGCCATCGGGGAGGGTTGGGATGGGCTGGACCAGGGCCAGATGATAGTATGAGCTCTCACAAGTGACAGCTTTCCTTTGAAGGCGATGCTGAAGTAAGCAGTTGGTCTGGTAAAAAAAATAATAAATCACATTTTTTCTTGTGATGTGACTGCATCAGAGTATTCCTACGTACTCTTCCCAGGGAGCCTTGCTGGCAGGACTGCGTCTCTTACGGGTGTTCTGTTCCAGTTCTTGTGGGGCTTGCCTTTTTCTTTTTAATTAAGCATATTTGTCTGACTTGCTGCCCAATAGGCGTTTATAGGGACCCTTGACGTGTTTACAGCTGAGTGATGAAAAACAAGCAGGCTGATGTGAACTGAAGATGGGCACAACTCTCCTCACATGAAATGTGTCCTGTTATCATCCAAAACAAGCTGTAACAGGCAGGACACTGCCTCTGTGCCAAGACACCCAAGGAGTTGGAGACAGTCTGTTTACTCCTGCCGCTGACAGGCACTAACCTCTGTGCAGTGAGGTCTCCAATAGAAATGTTTTTCTCATCTTTGGTAGCTGCTGCACAGCACAATTTGCTCCTGCAAATGAATGCTGGAGACAGGGAACCTTTCCCATTTCAAGGGTGGATGAGGTGTTGGAGAGGGAGATAATGCCAGTAAAGCACAGAACAGCCAGGTCTAGTGAGCAGGTCCTGCACCCTGCCTTTACTGCTGTAGAAGCTGTTGGCTTGGCAGCATGGATGGAAAAGGCAATGGCAGGGACAGGTCTTCAGGGAAGATCCCCACCCCAAGGCACTGCTTGTTCCCAGAGCTGCTGCAGTGGTGGGTCGGGGAACCTTCTCCTGTTACCTCTGCTTTTCTCTTTTGTGCCCAGCAGTGCCTCATCTTGCTCACCCATGCAGAAAGGTATGGCTGAGGGAGCAAGGCTGGCATCAGCGAGCTGTGCTTGCAAGCAAGGAGGATCTACAGCGATCCCACTTTGCTTTAAAGCCTTGTGTCAACACAGTAAAAGCAAACCCCAGTCCCTGAAGAAACTTGGAGGTGAGGTCATTCCCAGCCATTGCTGTGCAGACTCTGCCTTTTTTGCTGTAAAGACCATGGTATCTTGGGAGGCTGAATCACTTGCACCAGTTTCCTTTATTGCAGGTGTGAGCACCACACTCAGCCAGACCCCAGCAGGGTATGTGGGGTTAGATTAGATTGCTGCAGGTGCAGCTTGTAGGAGCAAGAGATCAGAGGCCCTTCTTCAACCTGCCTCCCCTGGCTGCTTCAGCCTACCCCTGTTCTTCCACTTTTTATCGTTGTGTGTAAATAACACTGGGAGTATCTTGGGTTGTGTCAAGTGGTTCTGTCTCATTTCTGGTATCTCAGCCTGCTGCTTTTCTAACTCGGTAGTAGAGAGTGCAGCCTCACTCTCTGAAGTGAGAAACGGGAGGTGTTTGGAAGAAACCAGAGATCATAGATGTGCGAATAAAGAAGTCCTTGTGGCAAGGCTTCCACCTCCCCAGTAGTGTCCCTTTCCTTCCTCAGAACATTGGTTTTTTACCTCAACCCCACCATAGTGAGCTGTCTGATCTTCAGCCCTCCAGGCTACTACCAAGCAGCATGAGCTGCTTTAAAACTGACCCAAGTGTTGGTGTGAATGGGCAGGTGCCTGTGTTTGTGTGAGAAAAACAGCTGGCATAAAGCTGAAGTTGCTCATTTAGTTCAATGCATCAGCTTCCTTTTCTAGCACCCATGCCCAGGTACCTTCAGAAGCAGTTATGCATCGGGATAAGCACACCTACGTAATGCAGGTTCATTCACATGCACGCAGGCTGACTTTGGCATTCACTCACACACAAGGTGACTTGCCTCTACATGCAGAGTATCACTCCTTTACATAGCTAATTGCACGGAACTTTACTCAGTGCCCATAGGGAGAGATTGGACCATGTGTCTCTCCAATGGTGGCTAAAGTATCTATTTCTTCTCTGTGGAAACTGTTAACCCAGAAGTAAAGATAAACTAGGTATCACCCACAAAGCGCCTCTTCCTGATTGAAGAAGTGTGGGCAGCAGGGTAACATCAATACCATGCAGTGTGTGTCTGATATTGCTGTGTTTTTAGAGACAGTCATGAGACCTTCATCCACAGCTCTCTGTGCCAAGCAACGCTGTTCCCCACAGCCTATGGTGGGCTGCTGTAGCTGTGGGAAGAAGGATGGGCACTGCAGGGCAGCAGTTTTCACTTCCAGGTGGTCAGTTCAGGCTCCCTGGAGGATGATAAGTGCTCTCACATCTTGCTTTGCACTGGTGCATGTGAAGTCGGCATCCCCAGGCCCATGTTCACAGCACAGACTGCAGTCACAGACTCAGTGGGGAAACCACTGAGAGCAATTTGAATCGTACTGTAGCTTGGTGGTGAGGTTCATTGACACAGTAGCCAGGGGATGCCTGGACCTCATGCTAGCTATGCCGTACCTATCCTAGGTGAGTGTATGCTTTCGCTACTGCTGGGGCAAACGCTACAGCTAATCTGTGAACCTGGCTTTTTTCACCTCTTGGCTTGAAGTGAGGTGGGGATTTGGCGCTAAGTAACCTCTTTGGTGGAGCAGCACTGAGTGAGGAGTTGCAAGTGATCGTTTTCTTGGAACTTGGCCCATACTTTTTCTGGCTTCAGAAGATCCCCAAATCATTTGCAAACATTACACATTATTATTATAAATAAACTCTTGCAACACGCATTTATGTACACGTTACCTGTGACAGATTCGTGTAGTGCTGTGCCAACACAGGATGTATTCCCGCACCACACCTTCCTGTCTTGAGTCAGACTGGATTAGGATCACTCAAATCTCATGGAGCAGAGCCCTCCTGTGCATCTCCTCCCTGCTGTGGGGTTGGCAGAGGAACAGTATTGTCTTCTGGAGGTGTGTTTCTGCATATGGTGTAGTAGCGTGAAGGCTCTGCCTTCTCTTGCTTGTAAGTTCAGGAAGATGTTAAGGAAGAGCGGTGCTGTGAGAGATAATGGACATTGTCTTTCATCTGGCAGCTTGGAATTACTGACATCTGCAATATAGTAGAAGGCAGGATGTTTTCCTGGGGAGGGAGGTTGCTTTGTAGGTCATGGCAGCGATGATGGCTTTCTTTCACCAGTACTTACAATGACAGTATCAAGAACTGATGGGGTTATATATTTTGTTATACTTTGAGTTTCCCTTTTCTATTTGTTCTATCTGTGCTTTGATGTTCCCTTTTCCAATCACTTCCCAGTTCAGTTGCTTCCTTCAGACTTGTAGTAACAGCTGAGAAGGGCTTTCCAGAGAAGGAAATAAGCTGTCTTATTTAGATGTGGTGTGAGATTTAAGAAAGATCCCTGTAAAGCCTTGGGTGGAAACAGATGTGAACCTGGTACTTAGACACTTATGCTTTTCATGATGTTAGAAATTCATAGTCTGCGAGGGTAATCAGCCAAACCAAAATACACTAGGATCTTGACCAGAGCTCCTCTGTACTTATGTTTTCCTGAGACTCTCCCTTGCCAAAGTACAAAAGCTCTAATATTCCCCATCTGGTGAGAGTCCTCTGCACTTTGAGATGCTAAGATGGTCTGGGGCAATGTTGCTGCTAAGTAAATCAACATTCCTCTCCAAAAGCATCTCAGAACAATAATTTGTGTTGGTATAACAAAGAATTTTGTTCACCTATGCATAATAATGATATTCAACCAGTTCTGGGATGTTGGATCATTTCAGACAATCCAAAGATTGTTGGATTGTCTTGAGCATCAGTGCAAAAGGTCACTAATCTTGATTTTATAATCTCCTAAGGCTCAGTTATTCCAGCATTCTGTGAATATTTCTAATTTGAGGGGTTTAGAGGAAAAATAGGTCAGTGTGGCTTCTTATCCCCCTTGTTTCTAGAAGCTGCAAAAGCTATCACCTATTACTTCACATTATAGGTCTACCTGATACCCTTAGGTGGCTAAAGTATTCTGTCTTACACTATTCTGGCTTTTCTGTGTCACTGTTTTCCATCAGAGATGCAAATGGTAAGTCTCAGGCCTTTACATCATCCCATTCTTCCTTCCTTGTTTCCATCTTGGTGACCTTGATGTTGATTTCAGATGGTCTAAATATTCTTGGAGGTGTTTTTCCAGTTGAGCCAAATATGAGCAATTGATAGCCAGCGCTACCCAGTAATGTAAAAGCACTGAATACAGACCAAAGACTTGACTATGGGGTCTTCTATAACAGGCATGTTTTATCTTTTCTTTCCCACCAGCCCTCTGCATTGTCTTAGGAACTTGTGGGCTTATATGCAATCCTGTGTTTCACTGTGGCTGTGTACATTCATGCACACTAAACAGTAGTTTATTGTCAGATATTGTTATATTCCATTAACCAGTTAAAGTGTTTGATCTGCATCATCACCTGCTAGGCTGCAGAACTGCGTAGTAGAGCTCTATTGAAGTGTGGATAATTTACATTAATGATACGTGCATTTTTTTCCTGCCATTCTAAATAAATCTGTTTCTGCCTTGCTTCAAGAGGCCACTTATTTCCATGTCATTAGCGTGGGCTGTTTGACTTGGCCCGTATATTTGGTGTTGGCAACCCTGACAGCTTCCTCAGTGCTGCCGTTCATTTGAGCCTGGTTATGATATCTCCAGCCCTTCTCGTAAATACTTCACTTCCTAAATTAGCTTTATTTATATTTTGTAATGTTATTTTCTGTAAATTTGCAGTAGTCATGTCTGGGTGCTGTTAACCTCATCTAAGCTGCAGAACCAAGTCCACAAAGGGCTGAGAATATCCTGTCCAGACTACCCTGTACTAATAGCCTCAATTACCTGCTGTGGCAGCTCACTCAGCATCAGCTGCCACAGTCCATATTTTGTTGTAAGCAGGCCAGCTGGGAGGATTTTATTTATTTTCAATCAAAAATGCAAAAGAAACCAAGAATCTGCCAAAACCAAGTTTTCCTGTCCAACCTGATTGAACTGTAATTTCCGGAGGTGTACCTTGAAAATAAATGGTCTGCCTAACATAAGGAGTAAATATAATAAGTCTCATTATGCAATTGCTGTGTCTTGAAAACATAAATGCATGTCTACTTCAGAGGGAATTTTGTGAACAGCAATCATGACACAGTCTGTACTCTCCTACCCATGGGAGAGAGTAGTTGCATCTACTTAGAAATTCAAAGTAACACCCAAGCCAAGGTGTTAAGAAAGAACACGTTATTAAAGTCTTTCCCAGGTCCTATGTTGTCTCTTTGTTACCGGAGGGAGAGGAGAGGAAAGCAGTGAGAAAGTTTGCCCTTAAAACTAGAAGACAGAGCAAAGGTGAACCTTGGGGTGGAAAGAAATCCTGCCGTCTCTAGGCCCTACAGATCTCCCTTGCTGGTTTCCAACAGTCTTTGTGTTGTGCCAGCACAGCAGCCCCAGGGATGCTAAACTCTACCCAACAGCCTCTGTTGGGGCCCTGTGCAGAAGAGATGGAACCGCTGCACCTTTCCATGTGGGAAAGGAAAGAAAGGCCCATGCAACACTTGGCAATCAACAATGACACTGAGGAATGCTGGTATGTCTTATGCAGGCTGTCTGTACCTCCTTTTCCTGTTGGTGGGATGTCTGGTTGCTTCATCCCCTCACAGCCAGTGTTGAGTGTGGGGGAATGAGTTTCTTGCAGGGAGTTGGGTTGGGGAGAATTGTTACTGAGGAGCCCTGAACCTTCTGGAGCCCTGTGGTCATCATCTGATGCAGGCAACCCCAGGCATGGGATGAAGAGAGGGTTGGAGCCTAGGGCACATAAGTGGAGGTATAGGCCAGTCCCCACAAGGACAGACTGAGGGAACTGCCTCTGGTCATGTGAGTGGTCAGACACTGGCACAGGTTGCCTAGAGAAGCTGTGGCTACCCCATCCCAGGCAGCCACATCCCAGGTTTGATGGGGCTTGGAGCAACCTGGTCTAGTGGAAGGTGTCCCTGCCCATGGCGTGGGGTTGGACTAGGTGATTTTTGAAGGCCCGTTCCCACCCAAACCATTCTATGAATCTGTAGGACACATGCTGCTGTGTGCAATCACTGCCTCTCCCTTAGGCTGATATTCAGTTTGTAAAGCAGGCTTGTACAGCGAAACCAACTGACTTTTCGGCTGTGGATCACTGAATTACTGTTTATTCTCAAAACACTAAGCCTGCATCATTTCTCTCTCAGTTTCTCTGCTGAAACTCGAGCCCTGTGCTTGTAGGATCCTTTAGATCTGAAGGACATTTTTTTGAGCATTTATAATTTCTCTGATATAATTCACTACTCCAAGAACTGTTGTCTCTTCCTGCTGATTTTGAGACCCATATCCTGACAGCAGCCTCAGCATTACTGCTTCCAGCTGCTTCACCTCTTAGCTTTTACTTTTCTTTTTGTTACACAGGTTATGTAGAGCCCTCTCGCTTCAACCCAGTGGGCCTAGCTTTTCCCCAGTCTTGAGTGATGATACCCTAGGACTGTCCCCCTGCCTGAAGTAAACACCTGCATGGATCTAAGTTCATATTGGTCCTAGAAAGAGCTTCAGTGCCAAACACAGCCAAAATGGTGGTCTGTGTAAAAAGGTTTTGTCAAGTTGATGCTAGATTTGTCTCTGTCACCAGAGGCAAGCACCTCAAGCACCAGAAGTGGTTTGATATCAACCATTGTTCTCCTAACCCCTCACAGGCAGGAGCAAACCCCCCTTTATAAAGGTGTTGAATTCTTCAGGGCCTAAGCAATCAGGTTTGTGAGGAGGAGCATGGCAGGGGTTGTTTCATCACCTCTTTGTGCCAAGGAGCCTTGGTTGCTCCAGCCCCGCCACCAATTCCTGGAGCTGTTTCCGATCCAGCTCTTTTGCAGCCACTTCCTGAGAGCAGGAAGAACTTTGTAAGGTGTGTGAGTTGAAGGCCAGTTGTACTGTTCCAGGCTGTGCTATGTTGGGAGCTTATTTATCCTTGGATAGATGTATTCTAATTCTGTCTCTGGTGTTTTGGTGTCCTGCCTCTTCAGGGAATTGGATGTGTTTTGTGAGATGAGGGCTTGACAAACTTTAACCTTAGTAACCTGTGTTTTCCTTTTGCCTGTGTTTACTGGCTGTAGCTGATCATGTGTACTTACTTGTCCGTATTGCTCACTAGTAGTGGGGTTCAGACACCAGCATTCAGCCTGAATTAATTTGCTATTCCTGCCTGTGCCTTTTCATCCATTGGCAGCCTCTCTGTTGCCACTCACCTGCACCTAGTCTGTGGCTAATAAATGCCTCTGCCTTTCATGTTCTTTTCTCCTCTGTTTCTGAACACTCATCTTCCTCTCTGCTGTTACTCTGAAGAAGTCCTGAGGGATGGAGTGCTATCCGGAGGGACTTAGACGAGCTTGAGAAGTAGGTCCGTGCAAACCTCATGAAGTTCAACACAGCCAAGTGCAAGGTCCTGCACCTGGGTCAGGGCAAACCCTGGTATCAACACAGGCTGTGGGATGAAGAGACTCAGAGTACCCATGAGGAGAAGGACTTGGGAGTTCTGGTGGATGAAAGATTGGACATGAGCCAGCAATGTGTGCTTGCAGCCCGGAAGGCCAATCATATGCTGGGCTGCATCCAAAGAAGCGAGGCCAGCAGGACAACGGAGGTGATCCTGCCCCTCTGCTCTGCTCTGGCGAGACCCCATCTGCAGTACTGTGTTCAGCTCTGGAGTCCTCAATACGGGAAAGTCATGGACCTGTTGGAGAGGGTCCAGAGGAGGGCACAAAGATGCTCAGGGGGCTGGAGCATCTCTTCTGTGAGGAAAGGCTGAGAGAGGTGGTGTTGTTCAGCTGGAGAAGACTCTAGAGAGACCTTATTGTGGACTTTCAGTTCTTAAACGGGGCCTGTAAGAAAGATTGGGAGAGACTTTTTATCAGGGGCTGTTGCTACAGGATGAGGGGTGTTGGTTTTAAACCATAAGAGCAGAGATTCAGACTGGATGTGAGGAAAAAATTCTTTACAATGACGGTGGTAAAGCACTGGCACAGGTTGCCCAGAGAGGTGGAGGATGCCCTATCCCTGGAGATGCTCAAGGCCAAGCTGGATGTTGTTCTGAGCAACCTCATCTAGTTGAAGACATCCCTGCTTATGGCAGCAGGTTGGACCAGATGATCTCTGAAGGTCCCTTCCAGCCCAAACTATTCTATGATTCTATGCTAACACTGCCTCATTGTCATGAGCCGCACTTGTGATTCCTCTGAACATGCTGCTGTTCTTTGCGCGTCTTACAAGGCATTTCCAGATGCATCTCCCTGACTCGCAGCACTTGCTACAGTGGAGAAGAGGGTCATTTGTGTGTGCTGGTGGGACAAGGGAGGATACACTCCCTCTCTGAACTCCTATTGTCCCCTGCCTCAGTCTGGCTAGTATTATTTCAGTTTGTCTGTACTGTCTAATCACTGTCTGCATTCCATCAGCTCCAGCCATGTGGCCGATTTCCTTTGCTTTGCAAATTGTAATTGCTTTGCCAATTAACTCTGGGTCTTCCAGTACTTTCTTTCTTGAGTGCTTTGTCCAAAAACCTGTGCTTCCCAAATGGCATGATAAGTTGGGTTTTCCCTGAACTTAATCCTTTTTCTTGTAACTCTGTTTGAATTCAATATCTGACATAGGCACATCACGGAGGGAAAGAAATATTTCAGCAAGTTTTGCAGCTTATGCAGTAGTAGAGGAAAAAAGACAAATGAAAGACAAGGCAAGACAAGCAGGAGAGAAGAGTCAGAATTGGGAATATGGATGATAGGGATTATTAACAAAAGTATGAAGTGGCCAAAAATAGGGCATAGTGAGATGAGTGTTGGAGTGAAGTGATCAGAAAATTACAATAGCCACTAGAAAGTTAAGGGAACATTAACTTTCCTTTAATTAAGGAAAAGACTTAGGGGGAAAGAACTGAAGGCTAAATTAGAAGCAAATACTTGGGATTTCAGTGGAGCAGAGAGGATGGAATTGATAGTCTTGATGTAGAGATCAAAAAGAGAGATGTAGAAAGGACTCAGAGGGTACAGAGTAAACCACTGACTTTGAGTTTTGAAAGGCGTGGAGGAAAACGCAGGGATAATAATTACAGAAGCTGGTGGGGACCATAAGCAGCTCCACTGAGATGGTCAGGAACATATTTGGTATCGCAAGGGCGTTTGGTGCCTCAAAAATTAGTACTGTGGTGCCTTTCTACTGTAGTCAGTGTCTGCCAAGACATCTGGTTTCCCTGTGTAGAGCATTGTGCTCCGTACTGCAGCTGCTCTGCTTGATTTGCAGAGTGTGGTTACCTGTTTTACCCTCGGTGTCTGGCAAACGCTCAGCACTTGGCCAGTTGTTACTGTAGAAAAAGAATCTGCGAATATGGTCAGGGTTTTTCACATGTCCCTCTGTTTACAAAGGATGTAAAGTCCCTTTTCTCTAGGTACAGTGGAAAATCAGTGAAAAGATATTTAGTGCATAGTCTTACGGTCCATGGTTGGGTAGCATTTAATCCAGAAACTCTGGATTTGCTGAGGTTCATGCTACCTCTGCTCCCCTCATAATTCTCAGGGCTCCATTTCTATCTTTCTTTCCATGCCCTTTTGGGATTTTTCTCTTGGGTGTTGTTTGCAGAGGGACAGTCCAAGTTTACATCAAGGCACAGGGGAAAATTCACCCCACTCGACACCCATCTCAAGCACCAGCTCCCACAGCAGAGCCTATGATGTTACAGCCATCAGCCTCTGCAGTGAGGGCATCCCACCCCTGGGTAACTATTTTGGAGGAGACAGTGTGGTGGAGAAGAGACGTTTGGGGGAAGGAGCCAAACCAGGATCTCTTAGGAGCAGTGTTATTGAAGTGGTGCTTGCTTGGTGTGGCCTCAGTAGGGTCTGAGGTGCACCAGCCCCAGATCTGTCCGAAAGTATGTAAAACATGTGGGACCTCATTGCGAGTTTGCAGCCTGAATTATCCCTCCGGGCAGAGAGCAAGTCTTGTGAGCACTGCCCAGGTCTGGGATCACATCCCCTGGGAGCTGCAGTTTGTCCTTGCTCCATCTCCAGGGGAGGGATTTGCTTCAGTGTGGTTCCCCCCTGCCTGCCACGGGTTTATATTTAGCTGGCAGTGTGTGGCTGCATGTGCCATTTGCAGGCAGTGTCTTCCAGCGCTCACATCAGTGCTGCCCATAGCTTTCCATAGCGGTTGAGCTGCTGCTGCTGCCTGGGTGGAGAGCAGGAGGCTAAAATTAGCAGGGAGCAATTCTCTTGCCAAAGGTTGTGTCTGACCCAGGCGAGTCTGGCGAGGGGAGAGGAAAACAGTCTTAAATCTCTCCATGCAGAGTGCCTAACGTGCCTGCTGGCTTCTCTGGGGTCTCTGTGCATTGGGCAGGGATGCCCTGCCAGGGGGAAGCTTAAGCAGTGGGGTGAGTAAGGCATTGCCAGGATGGTCTTGGCACATGGTAGGAAATCCTGATTCTGGGAGCTCTGTTTCATTGTTGGTCTCCCTTTGAATATCATATAAACAGTCAGGGAGGCCAGTTCTTGCTCCTGGATGTCTTCAGAGCTGCAGGCGCTTCCCTGCTTAGGGAGAGGTTTTCTGGGCAGATGTGGGGTTTGGCTTCCATAAGAAAACCAGTGTGTATTCATCGCTTCCACCCCACCAGAACCAGCTGCTGAGGATCTTGCTGCCCCCAGGGCTGCCCACGGTAAATGAGCACTTGCACACTCTATTACAGGGCAGCCTCGCAGCAGGGCGGGCTCCAAGAGGGGCTCTGGCCTGGTGGTTACAGCACAGATTTGGATGAACAGCGATGTGCACGATCCCTGTCTCTGCTGGTGAGCAGGCAAGGCTTCAGAACAAGCTGCTTCAGCAGCCTGCTCCCCAATTAGCCTCTATGGTAATGATGTTGATAACTGTTCTTTATCCTTTTGAGATACTTAATGCCCATGAATGGAAAAGCGATAATTGGTCTCCAAATGACTTCAGTGCAAGTGGAAAGCTTCTTGTTTCATTAGTGACTCTTCCACTGGACCCAGCCTGCCCTGCTGGTACAGTCCTGCTGGTTTGGCTGCCCCAGGCATGCCATTACCTTGTCTTTTGAGAACCAGGGTTGCTAGTGTGTAATGCAGCATTAGGAACTTGTCTGGGCCCTGAGAATAGTTTTCACCTCTGACCTATCCCATTCATTGCACTTGCCTGAATTGCACAACCCGGGGCAAGAAAGAGGTGGAGGGTTGAAGCTGAGGTGGGGACCTGATCCCTAAACCCTATTCCTTTTATCCACAGACTTTGGAAAGACCTGTCTGCTGTTCATGCAAGGGCAGCACAATGGCAAAATGTGATGGTTGCAGGGACAACTGCTGTGGGTTTTGCATGTTATCGGTTGTGACAGCTCAGGAGGAGGCAGTCTGAGGGATACCATGGCTGTGGTGAAGCAAAATAAGCATCCCCTTGAGCCTAATAAAGGTCAGAGTAAACATAAGCAAGGTTTGCATTGAGATTTCTGGGTTTATTTTCAGCAAGCGTTGGTGGGCACTGTGCATGGGGAAGGCTGGGCCAACTGGAGAAAGAAGGAAAAACCCAGTAAGACAGGATCATAGTCTGCTTGACAACTGTTTCTGCTGAAAAGGAGGTGAAATTCCCTTTTTCCTGTAAATAGCAGAGAAACAAGAGCAGCTGGGATGGCTGCACCAGCTGTGTCTTGTGCGTTTGACCAGCTAACTTGGAATGTGGCTTCTCTGTACAGACGATGTGTGCTAGTCCTCTGCCAGGTCCCCATTACAAAAGGTGTACAGGAAGGAGAGAACTCCAAGATCTAGAGAGGATGTGGTACTGGCAGGGTTCATCCTTGCTCCCATCTCTGCTCCAGGCACAGGTGCCTCCCTTCTGCTAGCAGTGCTCTGCGGTTTCGTTCTGGTGAAGGAAACAAAGCTTTCAAGTGAGTGCCCAGCTTCCCTTTCCTTTTCCCTGCTCCAGGTAGAATGAGGAATGTCTGTGTGTAGCACATCAAGGCATTTTTAGCAAAGGTAAAGAAAGGCAAAATATGAACTACATGCCTCCTGAAGCTGCAGGAGGAACTGCACTCTGTGTAGACCAGTCCAGGATTATTGTCTTTGCTAAGGATTTAGTTGCCTGGAACCCAGCAAGGTGAAGAAAGCACCACCAGCTACAGACTTACTGGGAGGCTGCGGGAGAAGGTGGCTGTGTCCTGCTCTTCCCCCTTCACACAGATCTGGCAAGTCCTCTAGTACAAGATTTCATCCTGCACTCCTGGCAGCTCCTGCCTGTCTGTGCTGATGTCGGGAATGCACTCCTGGCCACTGGAACGACCCTGTGGGGCACTGGCACTGATGGGACCAGGGGCTCAAGCCAGTTACGTCACCACAAGACTGATATGGTGGACTTCTCTTTTCCCTAAATGCTGTCCTGTGATGGAAATATCACTTTTTCCTGCACTTGCTGATAACAATGAGAGGAACCTCCTTGCCCTTAATAATCATCATTTACTAAGGAGGGGGGAAAATTGTTCTTCCATTGTCTCTTATCCTCTCTAAACTCTGTTTTGGCATTGACTCCTGACAAAACCACTAATTTCTAAGCAGTCAGCCACTTGAAATTGCCTGCCTTTGTTGTCTGAGGCTATCCAGGAAGAGCCTGCCTTCCAGCTGCAGCACTGGGCTCCTCTGTCCACACCAAGCAGGCTGTCAGCCCAAGTGCTGCAGAGCTGCTGAGAAGATGCTATGTGACAGTAAGTGCTTTAAGTGCTGTGTAACATGGAGGCTCCCTTACTGCCCTAGAGAAGGCATTGGGAAAGGGCTGGTGCTCCTCTGAACCTGGGACAGCATGCATTGCCAAAGGAAGGAGGGCTGGAGTATGGCTTGGAGGGTGCCCCTGTGTTCCTGGGCTAAATTCACTTCTACAACCGGTCTGTTTAAAATCCACCATCCCAATGTTCTGCCTCCTTCTTCCTGCAGAGCTGGGCATTTGCAGTGTCCGCTGAGATCCATGGCAGCATGGTTGAACTAGATGGTTGGTCCTTTACAATCCCAACTGTTCTATAATTCTGTGGTTCTATGATCTGTTCTAGAAGTCAAGCTGCTAAAATCCACAGAGGTGCCTTTCTTGGGCTCTGCAGGTCTGCATACCACTTATAATTCTTATCTTCAGACCCTAAAACTGGAGTGGTTTGAGTAGGGTGTCCTGGCTCTATTTCACTGGGTGGTTCATTAACTGCCTGAGCAGGACCCCCATATCCCATGGTGTTCAATCTGGATGTATTTCTTTATTTATGAGTGTAAAAGCAACTTAAGGCTTTGGTTACTGGAAAGTTTTTGTCAACCATTGCTTGGCTGAGGGCAGAGGTCCCTGTGGGGAGGACAGCTCAGGTGAATGATGCTGGGCTGGTTTTTTGACCTAGGCAGTGCTTGGGGGGTCTCCCAGAGCAGACATGTTCAAGTAAAATGAAAGAAAGAGAAAGAGAATGAAAGACAACATGGTGATTGGGGGAGAAAAGATTTTGAACCACCTCTTGTGCTGGTGGCGAATGCTCATGACAGCCCTTACCCAGCCCTGTCTGCCTCGGCAGTTCCAGTGGAGCTGCTCTGCTCCAAGGACAAGGCAGAGATTTGCAGCATCAGTGTTTTTTCCCATAAACAGAGTAGATACATTTGTACAGTTGCAGGCCTATAGGCTATGATTCTTCTTTCAAGCTTTTGGATTATACCAGCTATGGATTTATGGGTGCTTGGGATTTGTCTTCTGACTTACGCAGCTTAAATGAAACTGTAAACATCCCCATGTATGTTTCTTTGCATTAGTTTGTAAATAATCCCTATTTAAAAAAAATGCATGTGATCGTCTTGTCTGGATCTGCAGCTTTGTAAAGAAATGGCTGTAACTTTCCTCTCTGCAGGTATGTGTATCTCAGGTTCTAAAGGCATTTCACCCAGAGTCCAGCAACTAGGCCAAGAAACTAAAGGTCTAACATGATTTTGCTTTGTGTGTTAAGATAGTTTCATGACAGTGACTTCTAAATGTCCTGTGCTCTGAAAGCACCTGTGCTCCTTGTATCTGCTGGGCACATCTAACCAAACCTGTTTGCTCTGGGTTAAGAGGGATTATTTCCCAGCAGAAGAATTGCACCACCAGCACTTCACATTGTGTTGTTTCAGATGGACAGGGAATTCGATGCTGAGCCCTACTGCATGGCTGACAGCTAGTGCTAAGGCAATTTTACATGCCCTTCACTGACCCAAGGTGGCCTCCATGGAGCGGATCTGTAGTGAACATCTCTTCCTTCCTCCCTCCGAGCCTGGAGGAGGCCACGGTGTGGAGGTGAGGTCAGGAATTCTGCAGCTGAGCAGGGTGCTGCTGTTCTTCAGTAGCCTGCTGGCAGTGCCTGGTGCATTTATAGACCAGAGGCATGTCTTCCATGCCGGCTTTACTACTCTGCATAAAAGCCGTGCGGGCTGCAGTGATTCTCTTTGAATAGGGCCAGGGTGTGAGACACTTCATTATACTCTACCCTGATGTTTTAACATTAGGGTTAATGTTAAGATGCAGCTGTGAGATCACAGACTTGGATGCTGTGTTAAAATACCAAGTGATGCAGGCTGCATTCTGGACTTGCCAGTACAGAGCCACTTACCAGTGGAGTAAGTGGTTTCAGGCACTGTTAAATGGGCTTTCTCTCCAGTGTCAGTCCCTTGTCAACACAGGGTCTCTCTTGTTGTCTTCCCTGCTGGTGACAGCCAATGATCCTCTCTGTGTAAGATATTGCAGTGAAAGCACAACAGGCAAGAGGCTTTAGTAAATAGTATTTGCTTAATAGGTGCTGCTGTCTCTCATGTAAAAGTGTGCTAAGGAGTAATTGTACATATGGAGACTCATCACAGATGTGTGCTGCAACATCTGTGCCTGCTCCCTGCCCAGGGGGAGTCAGCAGCTCCTGGATAACCCTGGCATGTTCCGTTAATGTCTGCTGTACGTGCTCACTCCTATATGCTGCTGCACCAGTTTTCCTCACCTCCCAGCTTCCCCACCCACACCGGCATGGAGGCAAAGCCCTGCATCGCGCTGCCTCTCCCTGCAAAACATCTCTCTTCCCATCTCTTCATCTCTGAGGCTGTCCACCCGCCTCATCTCACGGCTTCACACTCCTCTCTGGGCGTGTAGGTGTGCTCCCCATGTATTCATTCCCCTTCATACATACATACCTGTCCACCCAGCATGTGAGTACCTGCATGTTGCTGACTTCGCCCACTTAGTGCTCTTTCATAGCGTTTCCCTGCCTGTTTTCATGACCTTGAAAGCCTTGCTCTTTCCTGCCAAGCTCCTGAGACTGCACAGCTTACTATGTATTACAGTGGTTTTTCCTTCTGGAGTCCTTTAAGGTGGAAAGCAATGTTCACGAATGTGGTAGGTCAGATCCTGGAATAAATAAGAGATGACATGGCTACAGCACTGAAAGTTTCCTTTCTAGGGTTGCAACCATGCATCTCAATTTCAAGCTCTGACGCTGTCCCACACTGGCTCCTTGGTCCGTGCGTTGTGGAGGGGAATCACAGCCTCCCCCAGCACTGCTCTGCCCCTGCATCTTAACGCGGACCAGCCATGCCTTCTGCTGTTGTGCTCCTCCTCCTCTGGACAGGCTGCTCTCTCTAGTCTTACCCTTTCCCACCGTGTGTGTGGGTACCAATGCATGTGCCTATTCACACCACAATGTGCATTTTGGCTGCTCAGCTGAAGCAGTGGAGCTGGAAGAGGGTGGGAGGCTCTGTGCCGGTAAGGACAGTGCAGGAGAACACAGGCAATGTACTGGCAACATAGAGTCATTTGCCATTTTCTTTGTAGCCCCCTCAGCTATTCAGTGCAGCTTACTCAGGGTTTTCACCTGGCTTTTCCTGTCCTTGGCTTGCAGCATTCCTTGCTTACCCCACCTTGGGTCTTTCTGCGCCACAGATGCATCTCTGCAGACCGGAAGGCACAGGTATATTTAAGCTTGTAGTTAATCAGGGAGTGTTCTTTAGCATCCTGTTCCTCAATTGTTTTACAAAGGCTTTCTTAATCTCATTTTGCTTAACCAAAGCCTCAAGATCTTCCTGTTTCTCTTCACAGTTTCTTTAGTTTTCAAATGCTGGCATGTATGCAAATACCTGAAGGTGTTGAGCACCTCCATAAAGAAAACAAAAAGAAGCTATTATATCTCAGCAGGAAGAGACATTAGAGCAAAGAGTCCTCACTTGTAGCTCACTAAGATGAAAAACTCCCTTTCTTTTTGTTGGTGAACAAAGATAAACCTTTAAAATTGTAAGAAATCATTCTTAATTTTTGAGAGTATTGTTTGTGCTCCCATCAACCAAGATAACAGATATTATTATTAATATGCTATATATATTTACATATAATATATAAGTTCTCTAATGACCCAGAGGGGTACATAAGTGAATGACAGACCATGTTCCCACAAGACCACTGTTATCTGCTTATATCCAGTCCTCAGTTTGGTTCTGCCACTGTTCCCACCCAACCTGGCTTGGACAAAGCTGCCTCCTGGGCCAGCAGAACATGGAGTTGAGCAGCTCCTGTTGCAGATAACAATCATGTGGAGAGTGCCGCAATTTAGGAAGCTTCCTCCTGGCCATATATGCATGGTCATTTTCATCCATGTTCTTAATCCAAGGAGAGATGCTGGCTTCATCAGGTCATTCGGGCTTCTTGACTTTGGGGTGATGCCTAAAAACTTCCTCACACAGCTACCGGTGACAGTAAGCAATGGTAACTCTGAGGTATCACACTTGAGAGGTGGGACAATGAAGTTCAACAAGGCCAAGTACAGGGTCCTGCACCGGGGCCAGAGCAATCCCAAGCACAAATACAGGCTAGGCAGGAGCTGGATTGAGAACAGCCCTGAGAAGAAGGACCTGGGGCTGTTGGGTGACAAGAAGCTCAACATGACCCAGTAGTTTGCGTTTGCAGCCCAGAAACCAACTGTGTGCTGGGCTGCACCAAGAGAATTGTGACCAGCAAGTCAAGGGAGGTAATCCTCCCCCTCTCTTCCACTCTTGTGGCACCCCACCTGCAGTACTGTGTTCAGCTCTGGGGCCTCCAACACAAGAGGGACATGGACCCGCTTGAGTGAGTCCAGAGGAGGGCTGGGAAGATGCTCAGAGGGCTGGAGTGCCTCTCCTTTGAAGACTGGCTGAGAGAGCTGGGGTTAGGGTTAGAGTTTTCCTCTGAAATCAGTGGCAAAAATCCTACTGACCTCAAGTAGAGCAAGATGCTCTACTTGCTCTACTTGTAGATTAAGATGCAGCTTACTGCATCTGATTTTTCAGTGCCTTGTGTGAAAGTGAGGTGTCTAGTGAAACAAAATGGAGCTCTTTCCTTACTCTGGGTATGCTTGGCTGCCACTAGCACAGGCTATCAAACCTGCAAAAATGACACCTCTCCACCATGCAGGCCTAGTAGAGCATTTCAGTGCTGATTACTTTGAATGAGACCTGTATTCACATGCTTCAGTTTGATGCTGTTGGAGTTGCAGCGTTGTTTGTTGTTGGTTTGGGGAAAAGGGCTGTAGGCGATACAGGTCTCGAGCAAGTGAAATGGCTGGAAGTGCTGACAGTCCCAGAGGAGAAGGCTGCCTGTCTCCTGGAAGGGTTACAAAGGGTGCAAGACACAGGGAGACCAGGGATCAAGGGGAAATAGCCAGAGCATGAGCTGGGGCTAGGGTTACAGATAAGTATCCAAGGAAACAACAGCAGAGCAGTCGGGATTAGTGGGTAATGGAAAAGACTAGGTCTGGGACAGCTGGGTGGGAATAGTCAGATCTAGCAGGTCAACACCACCTCCAAGATGGATGAACTAACCCCTGGCACCCCTTTTGGGATGGGAGCTGGTGAGGAACTGTCTGCATTATGTTTGTACAAGTGTATTTCCTATATGAGTGGCCAAATGTCATCAGTTGTTTCCAAGAACCTTTTGTAGTTTCCAGACCTTTTGCAGGACCATACTTTAGCCAGACTATTTGTGGTACACAAGGACATGGTAACAGTCAAGCAGCCCACGCTGTCTGGACCTCTGTATGAAGACAGCACTGGACTGGCAGGAAGATGTCTGCGTAGCAGCAGCAGCATTTGACAATATTGTGTGCTGCAAGGGCAAGAAGGGCAGGGATCATGGGTCCTGTAAGGCTGTGGGCCAAGCTCAGCTCCCATTTGAGCAGGTGAACCTCCACTGAGGTCCTCTTGTACGTGCTAGCACTGAACTGAACCCCTTGGAGTAACACCCTTTTGCTGCATCCACCTTCAGCTATTCCACAGCAGGACACCCTTTACCATCCTGTCCTTTGCACTGTTGTCAAGCCTGGCTGAAGTGCCTGGATTTCTCCAAGGGTTAGCTTTAGGCAAGCCAGTCTCATCTCCTAGAGTTCCTATGGGAGGGGAGTGTAGGATGCCACAGCAGTGTCCTGACTGTAAGAAGTGCTCTGCTTGACATGGGTGAACTTACTAGTTTGGGGCACCTGGGTTTGAAAGCTGGGCTCTGGAAGTCTGGTTTTACCTGGAGCTGCTCTCATGGCCATTTACAGATCAAGACTGGAAGCATTAAAGAAGTTCAGAACATCATTGCAGGGGACAAACATTGTTGTCAAAACTGTGCTCTTCAGGGGAGTTACTCCAGATTTGCCATGGAATTTCTGAGAACAAAATTGAGCCATAAGGAGATAATTAAAGTCAGATTCATATAAGATTTGATATGGTCAAACCAATATATCCTTCACGTGCATAACTGGATCCCTCTGAGTCACTGAGTTGTCTGGAAAAGCCACAGTAAAACAAGACTCCATTTACCTGAAACTGAAAAGTCCAAGCAAACCTCTTTCAGAAGTTGTCATGCAGGGGGCTGCACGGGAGAGTGGGTGACCCAGGAGTCAGTTACTCACTAGGCTGCATGGTAAAAATTGGCTAAGCAACAAAGCTGTCTGCCTTGCTTGCTGCAGCTAATCAAAATGTACATAGAGTGAGGGCCAAGGGCTGGATCTCAGCCCACAGAAGCCAGTGGAAGAGCTCCCACTGGGTTGAAGCCAATGTAGACCAGAGCAGCTTTGTTTTAAATATGGAAGAGAATGTAAACAGGCACGACTGAGCTGTGACATTCCCTTGACCTCAGATACATCTCTGTCTGGAGCAGAGCAGCTAGCATGCTTCAGTACTCAGGGATACCTAGAGGTCTGAGAAAGACCAAGGGGAAGAAAGGTGGCGAGGCAGAAGAGATTTACTTGCGTAAGGTATCTATATCTACTTTGTTGGGCTGTTTTTTCTCTCCCACAAAGACAAAAGGGTTAAACTTGATCCTACAGCAGAATTCAAAGTGGCTCTAGAAATTGAATCAGTCTCTCGGTCTCCTTCAGCTTCATAGCATAAGGATTGCGCCATTAAATTAAAAAGCATTATTTGGAAGACAAGCCTATTGTGTATGTGCTGGGTAATTTCATCAGAGTTAATTCAGTGCTGCAAGAGTCAGTGATGTAAGGTGGCATGGCTGGATTTTTTCAGTCTTTTCAGGGGGTGGATAGTTTTATGACTAATAGCAACACTTGCAACTACGCATGGTAAGAGGAGAGTAATCACAAATTGTGCCTGAGGCCATAAGCTGCCTGTTTGCAGGTCATGAGGACATTTTTTCCTCCTTTGTAAAGTAATACAGCTGAAGGTACTTCTGAAGGTTGTTTTCTTCTGCCTTTTAAACATTAGATGCTGGCTGCTGGTCAAAGGTGGATTATCTGATGGGCTGAACTGATGATCTGATCTGCTAATTACTGAATTCCTACATAAGGCTTTTACTTCCTGCACAGGGAGGTACTGCTGTGCCTTTTCAGAGGGACCTTTTTTATAAGGCAGAATTAAAGCACCAGCTCTGGTCCCTAATTGAAACCAGCAGCGTTCAGTAAGTTTAGACCACATCTGCGTGCCGAGTAGCCCTAGGCAGGCCTCTGTGGTTTCTGTTCCACGCACGGGAACTGTATTTCTGGCAGAAGCTCTTAGAGTTGAGTGAAGAAACTGCAATAAATAATCTACCATATTTATTTCACTTTGTGTGTTTGCTTGTGGAACTTCCAGAAGCAGATCAAAACCTCCTCACAAGTATTTGATGTTGTTTAGCAGCACTTAATCACATGGGCTTTCCTTTTTTCTCCTCCTGATTTGACGAAGGCTAGCTCTTTGAAAAATCCTGTTGTGAATGCTCACAAGAGGTGAAATTGGCCATCTCTGAGTAAACAAAACCACAGGCTGAAACACGTTGGGGTTAATTCTTCCGGGGTGGGTCAATGGTTCAGAAAGCTGGGCGAAACTGCCTTAATCACTGGGATGATGAGTGGGGAAAATGATCTTTTCAGTGTTGCTGGCTGTGGCCACTTGGTTTTGCTCCACTCCTTCCACTTCTGTAGCTGTGCAGCTCCACACAAATCATATACAGCTGTGCACACAAATGAGCAGCTGGGCAGTTCTGACCATTGGGTAAGGCCCCTGGTGGGTCGTGTTTGTGTTTTTTCTTTTTATAGAGCAAAATATAACCTGGCTTGGTTTTTGGGCTTGTGGTTTGCAGCACCATTGGTTAGAAACATCCTTGTGAGTTCAAAACTGAGCAAACTGGAGCAAGTTACTGAAAGAGAGAAAGTACTGGATAGTGAGATGCTGTCCTATATCACCTCTTCGCTGTAGTTGCATTTTGGTGTCTCATGGGTCCTGATTAAAGCCTGCACATTGTATTGCTGAGCAAGTGTGCTTCATGATGGCTCCTGCCTTGCTTGTAGTGTTGAAGCAGCTGGAATTTCACTAGGGACTTAGCCTTCTGTCTCAGATTCACAAGTACCAGGGTCTCCCCAAATCCTGGTCTCACCAGCCCATTCAAGTTCAGTGCTATGTCTTGTCAGACTGGGGAGAGGAAAGGACTCCCTTTGCTGTAAGAAATGTGGCCCTACACTGTAAGAACAGTGTTGCTCTAAGAGTTCCCCTTGTCCTTGTAGCATGTCAGGAATTAGCAGGACCATTTGGTGTCCATCACACCCAGCCCTTGTTGGGGCTCTGGGAACGTGCTGGAATGGGTTAATTGGTGCTTTTCTCATGTCTGAGATTGGGAAGTCCTGGGTGGGAGAATAGCTTATAAATTTTTCTCATATGACAGTTACTCTTTTCCCTATCTCGTCATTGCTTGTTTTCTTAGCTTTACCCTAGGGTGAGGGATGAGTCATGAAATCTAATGGGTTTTCATGAAAAGAGCCTTAGGCACTGAGCAGGGGAGGACCAGGGAGTGGTGGCTGATTTCTCAGGGCCTGTGACAGAGACCTGTCCGCAGCACAAAATATGATGATGCCTCAAGCTCTGATGGTACAGGAGGCTCCTGGAGAAGCCCCCTTGGTGCAGGTGCCCTTCAAGGGATGGGAGCCCTTCAAGGTTGTTCTTCAAGGTGGACCCATCAGGTCTTCCCCACCCAAGGTGCCAGCAGGAGGCTGGGGCTGCTAAGGAGAGCAGCATCAACCTGTTCAGATGGCGACCTGGCCTCGAGTCAGCCCTGGGGCTTGCTAGTCCAGCAGCACAGCATGGACCAAGCGGGTAGTTGCTCATTGCCTCAGTAGCAGGCGGATTGCTTACGGCCAGAGAAGAGGAGACGAAAAGGAGAGGAGGGACTGAGCAATCATTTATTAGTGTTATCGGGTTGTGTTTCTTTCCAGTGCTGTAAGACTGGAAGGACTTGCAGGCAGCTGATGAAAGAGGAGATATAACACACCAGGAAACACAAGAGAACTTGGAGGAGGAGGATCACTGGGAGATGGCAAGGTCTGAATGCTCTCTCAAAACTGTCAGAGGCTGGAAGCGTCTGAGGGGGCAAGGGCATGAGAGGGGAAAGAAATTAATAGGCAGCATTGGGAGGCCAACTGAGAAGGAATGGGAGAAATTGAGCAGTCGTCTTGTTATTGCAGAGTTGGTAGAAAAACATGGGGTTTTTTTCTCTCCTGTGCTGTTTCCTGTTCACTAGTAATTTTAAGCTAGTGTTATGCTGGGGGGTCTTTCCTGTCGTTTGAGCTGTTGTTGGGTGAGAGAGCTTACCTGTGCAGAGACCCTGGCGTATTGCTATCACAAGTGAACTGTGGTTTTATGAAGAAGACCCATAGGAGTTTCTAGGGTTAGAAGCATCCTAAAAATTTCTGTAGAGTTTGCTGGAAAATTATGCATGCCCTATATGGTTTTTGTTACTTTCTGTAAGTCTGTAGCAGGGATGAAGCTGCTAATTAAACTTTTCTTTCATTCGAAATAGCCCAAAATAGAGATGTTCATGAAGAGCATCCCTCCACAAGGGTAGCTTACAGCATCTGAATGCTTTAGAGACCAGATTTCACCAAGGGTCTGAGACATGCTCTGTGTCTCATCTGTTTTTGTGGCAATCACGGTTTTGATCATATGCAAAGATGCATAAAAAGTGTTACCCTGACATTTCCCAATTATGCAAAGTTAGAAGCATTTGAAGTTAAACCCAGTGAGGCTTACTTTGCCTGCTTCAAAGCTGGGGAGACCTCTAGATGAGACTTTTCTTCTTCTTTCACTAGAAAGATTTTTGTTCTCATTTCTAATGAGGATCAGAGTGCCCAGGGGCCTGTTTTTTTCTGATAGAACCAGCAGCATTCCTGTGATGAGTCCATGCGAGCCTGAGTGCTCAGGCCCTGTGAATCCGACTCTACATCCTTGTCATTTCTGGTGTTTCAGAAAGTGAGATAATCAAGCCCCCCAGTACTCCTGGGAAGCAAACAGATATGTGTTATTCTCCCCATTAAAAGTGACTGAAAAACAGTTATGCATGCAGGACATACCCGGATTTCACCAACTGTGAATGCAGTTGCATTCATGGGCTAGCGCATCCCTTTTGACAGTCATACAGTAATGGCTTGTACTCATTTTGTATTTACTCTTCATCTCTTCATGTTTGTCCTGTTACTTCACTGGTACTGCAGTTAGGATACGGAATTGCCCAATATCAATGCCGCTGCTTTTCAGACAGGGTGAAGGCGCCGTCTTCACAGAGATGAGATGTAAACCCAGTGCCGAACAAACACCCAATATTTTAGTCAGTATCGCAAAAAAAGCATGACAAAATTCAGTCAAGCAGTCCAGATCCAGGTAAAAGTTAAGTGTGGTGGTGTGTGAGTGTTGCTGTTGGTGCCAGCTGAAAGAGCAAAGGTGGAAGAGAGACTCGTTGGGCCATTCTGAAATGGTGCTGTCTCCATTTCATGTGCTACCCCAGGTTTTCCTCCTTGCTTAACTTCACCAAGACCCAGGGCAGAGCAGCAAAGAAACAAACACAGAAGAGGTGAGCAATTTTGTTTGTTTGCCAGTTTTCCTGTTCACATATTGCGTCACAGCAGGACTTTTTTTGATGGATAAGCTCCCAGACAATAGGCCGCTGACAATCCCATTGCATCATTTTGGCATCCATACTCAAAGTACAAGAGCGTGTCTAACAGTGGCAGCTATGTGTATTATAAAATATAATAGATAAAGCCCTTACGTCCTGCAGCAAATGGGATGTGCATTCCGCTCCAAGAATTCTAAAGCCTGTAAAATGCTGATGTGGTAACCTGGATATTATTCTGTAGTTGCTTTATTTGAATGAAAAAATCAGTATCTCATTAATATAGCAGGGACATGAATCACAAAGTTAGCTTACAAGAGCTCTCATTGTTCCTTCTAGTATTCAATCTCTTTTGTCCTTTCATTCTCATTTTTCAGAAGATTTTTGATCACAGACCTGAAACTTGCTGTGGAGAAGGTGGATTTGTAGTGGGGAGGTAGAAAGCGCAGAAAGACAGAAGAAGGCTCACAGTGATTTTGCAAACTCTGAAGCAGTTACTTGTATTGCCATTTTAGGTTGGGATCTAAAAAGGCACATGTGTGGCTTGGCTCAAATCCCAGCACTTTCCCTTGGGACTTTTGCTTCCAAGATACTTACAGGCAGATTTTTCAAAACCAGTGAAGTTGTAAACTTGTGGGGGTCTGCGTTGTCAGTGTATTTAGGTGGCTGACTGGTTTAAAACCACTTTCACAAATGACTTTTGCCTTGCGTGGTGAACAGTTTGGAGTTAACTTGGAACAAGGCAAGTAACAGTTCTGTACTTCAGGAGAGCAGACTTTGCCATGTTTAGGGATTTGCTTCAAATAATCCCATAGGAGACAGTCACAGGGAGTAGAAGAATAGCCCTATGCCCCTGTACAGGCGGCTTTACAGGAAAGGACCTTGGGATCCTGGGGGACAGCAAGTTGAACAAGAGCCAGCAATCTGCCCTTGCAACAAAGACCAGCAGCCTCCTGGGCTATATTGGGTCAGATTGAAGGAGATGATCCTTCCACTCTGCTCAGCCAACATAAGACATATGTAGCATCATGTCCAGCTCTGGGCTCCCCAGATGAGAGATATGGACACCTGTCATGGGTTCAGCAGTAGCAGTCATTTTTCTCCTTCTTAGTAGTTGGTGCAGCACTGTGGTTTCGACTTGTGGCCTGAGAACAGCGCTGATAACACCAATGTTTTAGTTACTGCTTAGTACATTTTGGTCTGGCCAA
>JAOEHY010033058.1:0-104056 GCA_025447955.1 Psilopsiagon aurifrons
TCCCTCGGGCGCCATGGGCTGGGAGGAGAAGCAGGTCCGCGGGTACCCCGAGTTCGTGCAGACGGCACAGCGCTACCACGGCCGCCCCATCTTCGCACTCTTCTGCGGCGACAAGGATGCCGAGGGCAAGAGCTGGTGCCCGGACTGCGTGACGGGTGAGGCCTGCGGGATGTCCCCCTCCCTGTTGGGGGGTGGGCTCAGTAGGGAAGCGCCCTTCGCCCTCGTGGCGCCCCGGCAGCAGCGGAACCGCCGCGCTGGCGGCCTCTCGTTCATCCGCGGGGACCGCGCCGCCTGTGCCCTAGCCCCGCGCAGCGCCCGGCGCGGAGCGGCCTCACGCCAGCTGGGCTCTGTTACCGGGGATCGGAGCTGACTGGCCCCAGTTCCGGTTTGAAGCCCTCGCTGCAGTTTCCGAAGCCGGAGTACCACCGCTGTGTGGGCTCTGACCGGGGCTAGCTAAAGCTAGTGGGCTGCAGCCTGCCCTGCCCTTGCTAGCCGTTGCGCTGAATGGCAAGTGATATAACATGCTGTAAAGACAAGTCCCTTCAAGGTTGAACTGAATTCTGCACAACTCATGGATAACCAGACGAGACAAAACACAGACCTTTATCTGAAGCTGGCAATGTTTCTTAGCAACCCTGCTGGTCAGATCAGATCTGTGTCATTCTGTAGCATGGGGAAAGTATCAATAAGAGTTCTTAAAATTTTATTTTCCAGCTGAACCGGTTGTGAGGAAGGAACTTCATAACATGCCTGATGAATCTGTATTCATCTACTGCCTAGTAGGAGACAGAGCCTAGTAAGTAACTGTTTTGAAACCAACCAGTAAAATTTTGCTGTTTCTGGGCTAGAGGTTACCTAACCTGTTGGAACAAGTCACCAGACTGCCTTTTTCTGCGAGGAATGAAGCGCTGGTTTTGAGTTCACATCCCTAATGTCAAGAATCTGCATGTTTGCTCTGAGAAGTGGGGCAGGGTAGTTATGAGTCATCCTTTTTAAGGAATTTTAACTGAACGTCTACAAGCTGTTAACCCTTTCTTCCTGAACAGCTGGAAAGATCCCAACAATGAATTCAGGAAGAATCTGAAATTAACAGGCGTGCCCACACTACTTAAATATGGAACAGTAAGTGATACATTGTATGTTCTGGATCTACAGGCAATCAAATGGGAATCTGGCAGGAACTTATGACTGTAAATGAATTAGTCACATATGTTGTCTGATACCCTCTCTTGTTTAAAAAGAGCAGACAATTAGGGACAATTCTGCTTCCACCATGCACATTTTCTGGCTCACACAGTTCTTCAAGAGAAAGCCACTGTGCTTTCTGCATAACGTTATCTATAATAAACAAAAATGCAATAGGTAAATTTAACATGCAGTGGTTGAGAGGCAGAGCAAATTCTTAGCAATATACTGTTAGTTTCCTGACTTGTAGCTCCTCAAAATTTAAAACAAATGCTGAATTACAGGAGTGAAGCTATGTGCAGTATACTCGATTCAAATGGAGTGCAGCTCAAGTTTTAACTTGTGCATCTGTTTAAATTAGCAATTGCTTTCTCAGAAATGCCTCTTCCAAGGCCCCAAAGCCCTTGGGCATTTTCCAGTTATTCCTACCTTGCTTGTTCCACCTCACCCTCCCCAGAAAAAACAATTGCTGGAGTATGGCTAATGTTAGTAAGTACAAATAGCTGTAGTCTAGAACAGGTTTTTGAATTCCCCCTAAAGCATCTTAACTTTTATTTCAGCCTCAGAAGCTGGTTGAAGAAGAATGTTTTAAAGGAGAGCTTGTGCGTATGTTGTTTACTGAAGACTAAGTCCTCCAGTAGTCAGTCATTTCTGAAGACATTAATCTCAAGTTGTTTGTGGTGTCAAGGAATCCTTAGACTTTCTTAAAACTTGTATGGTTAATTACTTCTGACTAGTCAAGATAAATGTCATTAAATTCTAGGTCCCAACCTTCCACTGAAATCTCGCAAGAAAACCCCTGTATCTTTCTTTTCATATTAAAATAAACTTGAGTTTGAAAAGTCTCTTTTCAAAGGAGCTGTGCTCATGTTATAAATGGAGAGTGCAGCCTATAGTTAGAGAAAGGCTTAACTGCTGTTATAGCTTTAACAGTAAGGGCTAGGGCTTTGAAAAACCTTGTTCTTCCTAAATCCGAATTCATATAGCTACTGAAGCTACTGAATGTCAAAATGTTTACTGGTTTATTTGTTCAGTCTTAACTATGATAAGCTGAAGGTCAGCAAGTCTTGGTGTCACTGACCACATATTACCAGTGGCAGTACCTGCTCCTACAAGGCTATCAGATATAACATGACTGCAGCACAAATACAACCTAAAATATTAACTATAAACCCCTGGACACTGCTGATATCTGTGTTCTTACAATAAAATCTTGTTGTGGTTTAAGCCTAGCTGTAAGTCACTCCCCCCTCTTTCTTCCCCCCAGCTTCCGGGGAGATGGGGAGGAGAATCGAAAGAATGTGACTCCCACGGGTTGAGATAAGAGCAGTCCAGTAACTAAGGTATAACACAAACCACTGCTGCTACCACCAGTAATAATGACAAGGGAAACAACAAGGGAAGAGAATACAACTGCTCACCACCAACCGATACCCAGCCTGACCAAGCAGTGAACTCTCTTCCAGGTCGCTGCCCCTAGTTTTTACATCCTGGGCATGACATGCTGTTATATGGAATACCTCTTTGGTCAGTTTGGGTCATGTGTCCTGTCTCGGCTTCCTCCTGGCTTCCCCTCCTCCCTGGCAGAGCACGAGGCTCAGAAAGTCCTTGGTCAGACTAAACATTTGAGCAGCAACTAAAACCATCTGTGTTATCAGTGCTGTTCGCAGGTTGGAAGTCAAAACCACAGCACTGTACCAGCTACTAAGGAGAAAAAATTACTGCTACTGCTGAACCCAGGTCAAAACTATACAGGAATAAATGGCAAATGCTTCTCCAATCGTGCAAGCATTTACACCTTTTTTATAACACAAATTGTTTTCACTACACATCCTGTAGAGAAGCCCAGGAGCAGCCACTACTGGGCTGTCAGAAAGCCAAGATTAAAGTAAGCTGACTGTAATGGAATAGATACAGCTACAGCCCATTTCCTTCTGCATATCTGCAAAGTTTATTATTACTTATCTCTGCTCCACTCCTGCAGTCCTCTTGTCACACTTTGTTTTCTATGACCCCCAGCAACAAGGATTACCAGGTAAACTGAAATAACAAGTAATAGCTCAGGTTGGTTTCAAGGCAAAAAATCCACAATTCAGGTTTTGTAGAACACCATTACTTCAACTTTGCTCATCCTGCAGTTACAAGAAGTAGTACATGGGAGAGTTCTTAGCCACACTTAAAATACATCATTATTCTCCAGGGAAAATGCCTAAGAACAGACTTCTGAGCTACAGTTTTTGTTATTTAAATGTCAGTAGTGTCAGATTTCTTTTTCAAAACCAGAAGGAATCAGTAATTGCAGTAATGCTTACAAAATTGTCCATGCTACAGAATTAACTGCAGAGGTTATATCATCTTGGATTTTTAAACAAGATGAAATTTAAAAGAAGTCATGTAATAAATAAAACAATGAATTGTACACCCCTGAGAGCCACACCCACACAAGGGCTCCTTCCTCTCCTAAGCACTTAACACAAAGTAACCAGAGGCTCCCACATGGTCTCATTTCACAGAGGTGTTGTTTTGTTGCTGCTGCTCTGCAAGTGCTTGCTGGAGGCGCATTCTTTTCCTGGAATAGTGCTGCCAGTGAAGAATCTGCTGCTCGTCAATGAACTTGGCACACTGAGCATTCACCAGTTCTTTGCGGAAATGTTCATACTGGAGCAGCTCTAACATATGCAAACACTGCGGATACCTGCATTGAAAATAGAGGCACTTTAATAGAGGTTTTTGCGAGGTGCATTAAAACTGGAGTCTCCAGAAATTCTGCAGTTCTTTATTTTAATTCTATCATGTATGTGTTTTACTCAAATATCAAATCACCAAAGACTGTACGTATTCCACTGTTACACACTGTAACTCAGTAGCTTCAGTATTAGGCTAGGAAACAAGAAGTCCACTAACTGCTTATAAATGCATATACATGCTTGCTTAGAGTAGCTTTTCTAATGGCTAGATTTCAGTAAAGCAAATACACAACAACTACAATATCCATTTCCAGAACTCAAAGAACATAACCAAGAGGGAGTTTGCATACTCACAAAAATGGAAAGACATCATTTGTTTCGTGTAAGCATCAACAATGAAGAATTACTCTCGAAATGTATTTACTGGGCCTAACTGAAGTAGTTCTGTACCATAATGGTCAACAGTTTTCTATTCAGCAAATGCTAAAGTGCAGATGAAGGCTGCAAAGGGAAGATTCCATGCACAACCCGTGAAAGACAAGTTTTCTATTCTTGTATGTTGCTACATCTGCACTGTTGGAAAACAGGAAAATTTATGATACATATAAACACAGAGGGGAGGACTAAGGTAAGGTTACAGGTGGAAATCAATTACTGACATTCCGCTGTACAGTACATAACAGAAGGTAAACAAAATCATTAAAATGCAGAAATCAAAGTGATTTTAACACTTACTTCAGGTATTTTGCGTATTCAGGTTCTTTCCAATAAAGTAAATATTTAAGATAATTTACAAAAGCTTTGTCTTTGAAATAGCCTCTTTGTGCAAGAACTGAAATAAACCAACAAAGAATTGTCAGTTAGAGATGCATTAAAAAAATCTGTCAATCTTGAGGAATAAGTAGTCACAAAACTACACAAAGGCACTTTAGTCAAAACTTCATGATTACAAACAAATTTTGATAATTAAAAATTAAGAAAGAAAAAAGGAAAAATATCTTTTTATGTCAACCCTGACAGTATATACCTTTTATAAAACACCAAGGAAGAAAACAGCTTTTTGAAACAGGAAATTTTGACTTAGCATCAAAATTGGAAGGGCATTATGTATAGTGCCTGAAATCCTGATTCCAGATAAGGAACACTGTTAACTTGTCAATACTTTTTAACTACAGACCTCAACTTTTTTTTTTTTTTTTTGATCCCCAGATAGATGCATTATTTTTTATTTCCACTAATGAAACATTTTACATTTTTTAAAACTCACCTGTTAGAAATACAGACAAATGAAATTATTGACAAACCATCTTTATGCTGTGAAAGACCCACTCCTTTTTCTTTGTTTAGCACTCTCCCTCCTGTTTAACATTCCCAGTAATAATAAACAAAGTTAAACTATACTCATTTCTCAGGATCCCAACAGTTACTGTTCAGTACTCACAGTTGAGGTAATTTGGATTCGCCAGACACTGAACAAACTCTAACTCCAGCTGGAATCGAAGTCGATTTCCTGTGTCATCTGTCAGAGAGAAAAGCAGTAAGAATATGACCCTGTATATTTGAAAGTTGTTTTCTCGGTTTGAGCCACACAAATACGGAAAACGTGTTTAAACAGGAGAAAAAGCAGTAGCTCCCCATAATAATACGGATTAATTTTGCAAAGCCTTCATTACATCAATCGGTGTTCGGCCTGCACTAAGAGACATGCTGGGGTTGGTTTGTTTTTACAGCCAAGCGTGCAAAGAATGAAAGGAATGCCCACTGACACTTTAGAGTGATGGGAAAGGGAACAGCAAAAAGCCTGGAGGCCTCGTGCTCCCAGAATTGCAGCTGAATCCTGACATGAACACCTATCAATAACGGGGTCGAGGCGTCACCGAGAAAGCGGCGCCCGCGCTTCGGGACGGCTTCAGGCTCACAGGCGCGACTGCGCGCTCTGATGCCCTCCCGCGGCCTCTCCCGTCGCGATGGGCGGCAGCGGAGCCAGCGCGGGCCGCGCGCGGCCGAAGCTGAGCAGAACGGGAGGGAGCGCGGGGCACGCCCCAAGCCCCCTTTCTCCGAGGAAGCGGGCTCAGAACGCGCCCGGCGCCTGCCAGCCCCGGCTCCCGTGCGGTCCCGGCGGACCCGACCCTCCGAGCGCTCCTCACCTGTGTCCATGACGCCCCCGGCCCGCGCCACCCGCCAGCAGCAAGATGGCGGCGGCCGGAAGCGCGGCGGAGCGCGGCCCTGAGGCACGCTGGGGCGGAGGCGGTGGTAGCGCAACGGCCCGGCCCGGGCCGCGGCCCCTGCGAGCGTCTGAGGAAGTCGCGCGTCGGAGTAGCGGCGCCGTTTTTAACGACCAGGGATCGGTTTTAGAGCGATCTCTGAAAACTTTGCCAGGAAACCAAAGGGATCTCTGACCGCCTCACCGAGCGCCTGTACGTAGCAGCGTCCAAACCCCGCAGCTTTCTCTGCGAAGGAGGGAAGCAGTTAGTGAATTGTGTAGAATGAGTGGGTTTTGGAAGACAATGGATGCACATCCTTAATGTTTGCTAAGACAGAACAAACATGGTTAAGCTAAGACCTTGTCAGTTCATGATTAGCGGACAGGAAAGAAGCTTGTGATAAACATCATAAAGATGGACAGAGCATCCACCAGGGTAAGAAGGTAAAAAGTTCATCCCTAAAATCTGGGACAAAGGTGACTGAGGAAGACTTCATCCTGAGACCCCTGCCCAAGACCACCAGGAGGCAGTGCGCATGCGGGAACGACTTGCCAAATTAATTAGCATATGAAGCGGGAGCAAATCTACATATTGCAACCTTCTAATGAATATGCATGTATAGGCTCTATAAAGGAAGCAACTGTATTTCCCTCAGCATGCACGTTAGGAGGAGCGGTCCCCCGTGCATCCAGCGCTGTAATAGAGAATAAAGCTACTATATAAATTTGAACTAGTGACTTCCTTGAGTCACCTGTCTGGAGAAAAAAGGTCACATATGCAATGCTAGTTTGAATGGGATCCAGTGCAGGCATAACATCCTATGGCTACACTTTATAGGCTGTTTCCTAGCAAGAGACTATTCCTTCTAACAATAATGTGGCTGGAAAGGTGGGTGTTTTGTCAGTGTTAGCGGGGTATCCCACACCAGCGGTGTGACGGATCCTCTCAAAGATGGGCAAGGAGACGTTTCAAGAGCACGTTTCTTGGACTTCTGCACTGCCCCAAAACGATAGCAGCAATCCTGGAGGAGGCCACAGGTTAAATGTAACTGATCTGCCAGAAATTATGGACTTGTCATAAAATGGGCGCACAAGTCCTTTCCGAATGCAGAATCAGTTTGGACTGAGGCATTGCAGTTGGAGGAAAAGCCTTAAGAACTACTGAAATGTAAGCAGTTTGGTGCTTACGTTACAAAGAAAAAAGTGCCTTGTGCTTAAAAATCAAGCAGAAATTATTATTTGGTGTTTCATTATTTTGATCTCTTTATGATTTGTGTTAAGAGGTTATGGCTTTTCTAACTGTACAAAGTGTTTCAAGTTAGAATTCTTTATAAGTCTTTCTAAAAATCACTGTTAGAGCTAGGATGTGCCCACAGAAATGAAGATAATCCAAGTGAATCCACGAACACCAGAACTTAACAAAATCTGGTTTTGTGCAGCTTCTTTCTGTGGAGGTTTTGTAATGTCTGAAACTCAAGCTGAGTTCATGTTGGAGCCCCTTCTCAGTGGAGCTGTTGGAGTGGTTGTCTCTAGACAGCTGTTACCTATAGAGCAATCTGCTTAAACACACAACCAAGGCTAGAATTCTTCATTCTACTTACTTAGCACTGTTGCTGCTCTTCTGGGAGGCAGTGAGATGACTTGAAGTGCTCATTTTTGCCATGGATCTTTGCATTTGTGTTATCATTGCTGCCATTAGAAAGCCATTAATCCTCCAGGTTTCTCAGGAAGACCGCGTGTTCCAGATCTGAACTGTTCATGTTCGAACATCACAGATTTAATAATGCAAAATACGAATAAACAACCTTTGGAAGAAACTGTTGGAGAAGTGATTTTTTTCTGTCATGTAAGGGAGCTTTTACCATACAGTTCCAGTTCCATTAAAAGGGAGCTTTGAAGTCAATGTGCTAATAATGGAGGTTTTGTTTGTTTTTCCAGGATAGATAAATTCTTGAGCCAGGAAGGAAAAAAAGATGCTCTTGTGTTTGTATTTGCCAAATGTTCATTTTAACTTTGTGCTAGGCAAGCCATTGTAGATCACTTCCAGAGCAGAAAGAAAGGGAAAAGCAGGGACTCAACCCTGAAATACTAAACCCTCTTTGATTTCTTTTTCGTTCTGCATATAGAGCAGAGGTTTGAGCTTGGACTTGCTCTTGGTTTTCATGGTGACTTCACAGTGAATGAAGGTGATTCCCTTCAACCTCTCACTTAATTCATCATTCATTAAAACAAGAAAGAACTTTGCCAGATTGGGACCAGTTTGCAATGCACAAACAGCGAGCATGGGGCAGAGCTGCTCAGTGGCACCAGCACCCTGGAGAGGAGCCCGGCTCCTGAGGCACTGCATTTGTTCCAGAAGTTGCTGTTGTGCCTCGTGTCACACACTGAACTGTCAGACCATGGCTGAAACAAAGGCCCCAGCAGGTCAGGCTTGCTTAGCTTCACTGCTATGGGCCCTGTGCAGCAGCACGCTGGATACAGGCTTACTGGAAACATGACTTTTTGTTTAATTATTTGCTATTTTCACTTGCTGAACCATTTTCAGCATCTGAGTTGGCAATTTTCTAGAACACTGTCTTTTCCTATGCAGTGTGATCTTTTTTTCCCTTCCCTCTGGGAATTGGGTTACAAAAACCATCTAAAAAGGATTTATGCATAGTTTTTCTTAATAAAATATGGTTGCTTTTTTAAGACAAGGTTTTAGTGGTTGTGGAATACTACCATTACTGCATCAAAACCTACCAAGTCACTCCCCAGTAAACACAGTCTTTGGGCTAAAAGCAGAGATCAAACAGATCCCATGTGTTTGTATTGCTATTCTGAAATGGGATTTCTCTCCCAAGACTGACTTCAGAAGAGAGAATCCTAAAAAAGGATTGGTCACAGGAATAAATTACTATGTATGTTTGCCAGAGTCAAGCATTGCAATTCTTGGCCATCAAAACTAGGAACAAAAGTGAAAGAATCATAGTGTAATAACTAAGAACATTCTCTAGGAAAAGTTGGTATTATTTTCTGCTTTTAAGTACCAGTTGAGTCAAACCTTCATGCCCCTTCTGGGGTATGAAGGCACCAAGATTCCATTAGATACCGGAGAAAAGAAAGTTGTCTGCTATGCTATTAGATCTCAAAAGTGAATACTGAGGAAGTGGGATGGTACAGAGGGTTTATGTACAGCACCACAGTATAGTGAGTTAGCATCAGAAAGCAAAGAAGATCCAACAAGGCTTCATGATTGAAAACTGATCAAGTTTTTTGTACCTAGTAAGTATTTTATACTTAATCCTTGGAACTCCTTTTATTCATGCGTTTACCCATCTGCTTTAGAATAGAGCACAAACTAGTATTGACATGGATAATGACATCTGAAAGGATTTTACACATAGAATGGAAGACAGAATTCTGCAGGCTGGAGAGTATCCTGCTTCAAATATGGTTAAATAACAGAGAACAGAGTACGCATTATGTTATATTTATAACAGGCCAGTATAAAGTCTGCAATCATTTTACTCCAATGTTGTAATTGTAATTCAGTGGAAACAAGATCATAGTTATCAGTGACTGAAACAATTGTCAGAACATATTCAATTAAAGGCTGAAGCATTCACTGAGTTCTATTTTTTGAGGTCAAGAAACTGGCAGGTAATGTGCATTTCAAAGCCAGCCGATGACAGTCATGGTAGAGCAATCTCTATCTAAAGATGGTTAAACACCATTCAGCAGAGCTGTAAATTTGGTGAAATGGTGTAAAAAGACTTTACAGACTGTAGCTTACTGTAGACACTGGAATGCGTATGTATGTGATTAAGGTACTCCTCTAGCTTTTAAACAAGCATTAAAAAGCAAAGATAAATTCAGAATTAAATGTCAAGTGTCAGAAAGCAATTTATGGTTTTCTTTCAAAAGTTCTTTAAAAATGTATCAGTCTTCCATTCTTAGGACATCTAGAAGGCAGATGAATTTGAAGCCAGACATTTGCTAGGAGCAATATACACTGAATTTGGAAACAGCAGTCCACAAGGAACATCCTCACAAAGGTACTGCTTGCTATTTAAAGCCCCTTTTAAGGTACTCTAATCAAAGAATTCTGCAGTGAGCCAGGATATGTGGGGCCTCATCTGAAAGAACTCTATCCTGTTGGGATGCCAAACATCCAGAAACAAACACATTTCCCAGCAATGAAGAAATGTAAAACTTCTCAAGTCCAAGATCCATAGACAAGCTTGCAGAGCAATAAACAATAGACAAGCTTGCAGAACAAGAATTTCAGTTATTTTTCATTATATTTTGGATTACCTTTGCAGCTATTCAATTTTCCAAATGGTACTCCGATAATGATGTGATTTTATGCACTTTCTATGCCATTTCACTTTTAGGCTCTTCTACTGTGGCACTGAGGATGCAGGGAAAGCAGCAGGGAGACCGATGTATAAAACTAAGGAAATCATTGGCGTCAATTTAGAATTAATGAGAAACGTATCCACTTTATAATATGCTTTGACGTAGCAAATGCTTAGCTTTGACATAGTGTTCAGCAGGTAAGAAATAACTAATTTGGTGCTGAAACCAAATGCTCACATAGACCCCAGGTGAGGGCATTTTTCTTAAGAATCACAAGAACTGAACAGCAGCTGTGCCAACTGGCATGGCAGCGTATTCCTTATGGGAGTGCGGGAGGATTCTCGTTTAGAAAAAAGCAGGGAAGTTTCCTGACACTACAGGTGAGAACAGAAGCTTGGGAATGTGATCATTTTGTCCATTATAGCCTAAAAGCTCACGAGCCAGGTGAGTCACACACAGAGGTACTATGAGTGAATGTCAATTTTGGATATTTAGGTTTGGACTGTTTGGATTTGCCTGCACCAGACTAGCAGCTTATAACTCGCACACTTGTTAATCCTGCACGTGAGCAACAGAAATAGAGAACTGAGTAGTGGCCTATTGCACAGAGCTGCTTTGACAGCTCACACACCAAGTTCTTCTGCAGGGAATAAGGTGAAAGTCTCAGGCCTTTCCAGAAGGTTCAAAAGGTGGGGCTGGTATTATGGTCTAGAGAAAGCAAGCTGATGGCAGACAAGCAAGAGCATTCAACTTGCTCATCCCTAAAATGCTGAATGGGCCAGGCTTCTGCAGCTTGAGCCACAAGCTCAGATCCGAAGGAGCTTTAGACTTACCTGGGGCCCTGGCAGATCAGAGCTCTCAAAACCAAGTAGTACTTATCATGTGGAGTGCCAGACTGTCCTGGGTTCAGCACTAGCAGTTATTTTTCTCCTTCTTAGTAGCTGGTGCAGTGCTGTGGTTTCAACCTCAGTCTGAAAACAGTGCTGATAACACCAATTTTTTTAGTTGTTGCTCAGTAATGCCTACTCTGGTGAAGGACTTTTCAGTCTCATGTTCTGCCACTGAGAAGGGGCATGGGAAGACAGAAGGAAGCAGAGACAGGGCACCTGACCCAGACTTGCCAAAGAGGTATTCCATACCACAACATGCCATGCTTAGGATAGAAAATGGGGGGAGTCACCCAGAAGGCCCAGATCACTGCTTGGATCGGGCTGGATATCGTCAGCAGGTGGTAAGCAGTTGTATTCTCTCCCCTTCTTATTCCCTTCTTATTCAGCAGTGGTTTGTGTTATACCTTAGTTACTGGACTGTTATTATCTCAACCCATGGGAGTTACATTCTTTCCATTCTCCTCCCCATCCCTTCAGGAGCAGGGGGAGAAAGAAGGTGGGGAGTGTGCAGGCAGCTGCTTGGTTCTAATGTTTGGCTCGTAGGTGCAACTTTAATGCTAGTGATAACAGAGCATGACAATACATACTGATGTGCAACACTGATTCAGACTCAAGGCGCTTTCCCCAGGTATAAGCGGGATGAGCAGCTGAAGTTTGTATAAATTTGCCAGTTCTTGTCAGCTAAGGATCACAGCTATTAAATGCCAGGAATTAAAGTTCTGATGATAAATAAGTAATGTTAAGTAAATCATTGGGCAAAATAGAAACCCTACACAATTTATTTGCCATCTCAACTGCCTGATTTAAATGAATCAGGAAAAAAAATTAAAACCCCACATTCTCCTATTGTTGTGCAGGAACATCTTAACTGTCCTGGAAATAGCATTGCAATTTCTGTTATAGGTAGAGTTTGAGAAATGCATGGTCTCCAATAATGAAAATATGATTAGTGAGGTTCCTTCCTGCTGGCAAGGGCTCACCCACAACCTCACCCATCCTTGATGAAAATAACTTTAATTCTTGGTCATTGCAAAGGGGGTGCACAAATAGTTAGTTTCATGGATGGCTACATCAATATTTGGCAAGAATATAAACCCTCTCTTTAGCTGCATGCTAGCCAACGTGTCAGTACTTATAGTCAAGATTATACAGTCTTCAGGCAAACAAAAGTGCTGAATTCCTCAGGGAGCAAATCTAAATATACCCTGGAGTATATTTAGATGGGAGGCAAGGCCCATAACCTTTGAAAGCCAGGCCTACAATAGAGTACATTCGAATTATGTCTAGCAAGTAACTTAAGTAGCAGTAACTACCCTAGAGCTTACGAACAGCCACACAACAGTAGGAAGCACATCCTGCCATGGTACTCACAGTACTTTTTTTCTTGTCCATATTGCAGTTAACATTTTAATTAAAATACTTGGAGATTAATTCACATAAAACCACAGTTTCTCTGGGACACTTTCTTCAAGCTCTCTTGGATCCTTGCTCGTATCTTACAATTGATGTTACCTGTTTTGTTAGCTGTTTTTCCTAGCTCAGTGAAAACTGCCTATTGGGTTTTCAATCTGTTCCTTTTCCTAGAGCACCCAATAACCACCCCCAAAGCAGAACAACTGAAGAAATCCAAGGATTTTTTTAATGTGCAGTTTTATATAAACACTGCAACTGAGAAAAACGTGAAACTAGAACCCTCACTATAATTATAATTGCTGAGGTGCCTGACCTTGCATTCCTTCACTTTAACCACTGCAAAAAGAAAAGGAGAAAAACAGTTTCAGGATCTGATCCTTCTGAGCATATTAAGAGCAAAATAATACTTTGCATTTCCTTAACTGTGCTTTGAGTCAATCCTCACCCCAACTATAAGATTTGCATTAGAAATTCAAGAGGGAAAAGCTGAACATTTTACTGCAAGCTGAGCATCCTGGGGTGATCACCTCAAACACTTTTTCTTCACCAGAAGCTTTCCAAACAGAAAGATATGCATATGCTAGCTAAAAAGTATTTCCACTAGTTTCAGTGCTGTTTACAACATGAAGATCTGGTGGTATTGGAAAGAAAATCCAGCCAAGTAAGTCCCAACAGACAGAATTTTATTCAAGCAGTTTCATCCTTTTTCACCAGAAGGTAATTTCAAGTAAGAAAGGGAAAAGGGGTACAAGTTGAACAAATACCCAGCTGGGGTTCAGAGTCACCTTTTTCGATCCATGAAACAGATTCATCATTCAGCTGAATCCATTCAGTGCTGCTCTTTTAAATCTCTAAGCAGGTGAAAAATTACCATGTTCTTACTGGAAGATGCTATGTTGATGCAGTATGAGCATTAAACAGTACAGAATAAAACCACATTGCTAGGAACAGCATTCAGGGATACCATTTTCTTTTGCCATCACCTTTGTTCCTCATACAGAAACACTGATTTTAGTACTTTGGAAGAGAGGAAGATGAAGAAATTGCTGCCAAGCTTTGTCTTAAATCATAGCATACTCACGGCAGCTGCTTTGCCACTTTCTTGCATGGTATCTTAGTTGTTCAGCAGCAATTTCACCTGTTTTTTTTGATGTACAGTTATCTAAAGTGCCACCAAACAGTCTGACTGAATCTTTAATAGCTCCCGTGCAGGACGGTTTAGTAAAGGGAACATGTTATTCACAGATAGTTCTTTTCAGTCAGAGAACAGGCATCTCCTGTATCAGGAACATTAAGAAGTGACAGGGAAGAAAAAGAACATGGGTCCTGCCCACACTCTGAACAGCACTATTCCTGGAATCCAATATTCCAACTTCTGGAAGAAGAGTCAAAACAGTCTTTATTCCTGAAATTGCTTGCCACCACCTTCTGAGTGCAAGAATTGCAGTAGTATTAGCACAGCTGTCCAGACATCATATACATCTTTGGTTAATCTCTTAGTTAGGACATTTCCAGTGACTATTATTGCAGGCTTTTTCTGATGGAACTTCACTGCAACAGCTCCAGTACTCGCACTGACAGAGGTTTTAATAGTGCACAGTCTTTACAGAGTGACCCTGCTACACAGGCTTTATAAATGCTTTACAAAATGTATGAACAGTGGAGTTCTCATCTGCATAACATTGGTAATTATAGGCATTCATGCCTGCCAGTATTTATTAGAGTCTTTCTCTGATCTTTTGACTCCGGCTGCTATGGGGTATCAAGCTACAGCAGAAAAAAACCCCAACAAACCACTTACCCTTTGTATTTCCATTCCTTAAATGTTCCTCAGGAGGCAGAAACATAACACAGCATAGCATAACAACATAACATAGCATAGCATAACAACGTACCATAACATAGCATAACGTAGCATAACATAGTATACCCCTTCTTTCACTAGACAAGAAACAACAGGGATAGCTGCTGGTTTGTGAATGTAAGTAACAGGTAATGAATTTTCAGCCCCTGCTTGAGTGCAGTGCTCGATGCTAACAATTCACAAGTCCATACTGGTGATAGTTCAAACCATCTGATAGACTAGCTGGTTCATCCTGAACTGATGTGTGCCTCCCAGAAGGAAACAAACACCTGACACTGGATCTGAAGTGGTGATGAGACTCTATACAGGTCTTTGGGCAATAGGGAGGAATATTAAGGGTCCTTTCCTTCTCGAACATATGAATTCATCACCGCTCATGGGATAGCTGTGGTGTTTGCCCATGCTGGGAATGCGTCCAGCCCAAACATAGGTCTTCCCCATGTGTTGATGGCCACCGAGACACAGAAGACTCCAATAATATTCATCACTATTCCAGCTTTAACCTGTGAGGAAACAAGTCCAAACCAACAAGAGTAATCAAACACTTGCACATCAAATTGCAACAAAGCCCATTTATACATACACAAGAAAAACACATGGTCAAATAAATCACAGAAATAGCCATTGTACCCACTGTCCCGTGTTCTTGCTTAGGTGGAACACACTGTGCAAAGTCTTTGAATGCTTTGCTTTATAACTGATCTAGGAGCTTTAAGGCATGTACAAATTACTCTTATTAGTTAAAGAACAGTTCTGCCTCCTTCAAGTCTCCACTTCGAAACCTGATAGTGCTTGGCTACTGGGCACAAAACCTGCACTGTTGGTCTGGCAGGCAATCAGAGGACCAGAGCTTAGGGCAGCTGATTGTTACCTTCTGCTTTCAGCTCCAGTGGGAACAAGGCTTCAGCTACACTTGCCAAAGCCTCACGAGACTGGAAAGCACTCGCTGCATTTTAACCCTTCAGTGTTTATGAGACTTACGACTTGTCAGTTTTTAATTGCAATGGGTCTGGGCTGTATGTCTGCCAAAGCCTGTGAGAAAGGTACTGTTACTTCAGAGATGCAAATCCTTATTGCAATATGAAGACTGCATAAGAGAGAGGTATACAGTGATAGTTACAGCCCACAAGATCTTCCTGGAACTTTGTAAATACTTGGCTAAGAAAATTAAACTCTCACCATATTTCAGGACAAAGGCAGAAGGGAGCTTCAGATAAGAGAACAGGCAATTATCATCTTACCATGTCCAAAACATGGATGTGGCCGTAGGAAAACACTATTGCATTTGGTGGTGTTGCAACAGGTAGCATGAAGGCAAGGGAAGTACTGAGAGTACCAGGCAGCATAAGGTACAGAGGATTGATTTTGACAGATGCAGCCTGCAATGAAATGGAGAGAATATCACACTGAAGGTGTTTAAAAAGAAAAGCATAAAGAATATTTTCTAGCCCATTGAGGCACATGGGCTCGTTTCATTTCCTGCTATTATATCACCAATTTGAAAGCATTTTATTCTGGAATCCACACATACTTAAAGATAACTTTGCTCTTGTTTCCTGTCCCACATACTTAAAACAAAGCTTGATTCTTTCTTGTTGTTTGTTTTGCTCTATGGTATAATTTGGAGTTCTGGTCAAATTTTCTAACAGTCTTTTCTTTAACCTCAGACCGCACTTGTGCCAGGGTAACACAGGGATGGGATTATAATTACTGGGCATGTGGAGTACCACTCTCAGATGTTACATAAACTCTGTGGGACTCAGAACTTAAGTGCCAATTTAAGTCACTAATTGCTCAGCACCTTGATTGGGATCAATTTACTTTGATGAAATGGCCTAAGAATAAAGCGATTGTATTTTCCAAATTAAAAACCAAAGTAACCTATTTTTTCCATTATGTTACAGTTTCAACTCTGCCCAGAAAAGGCAGAAGTTACCAGGTTTTCCTCTAAGTTTTAAAATTGCTCTAGCTTCCAATGGAAAATGACACATTTCTAATAATTGGGCCTACCATTTTCTGTTGTCTAGCAGAAAACCATGAAGACAAAGGAATCACAAAAAGGGATGAGTATGAAATGCTGGATTTTGGTTTCCTTTAACACTTTTGATTGTTCTTCCAGTTCTGAGTTGATGGTTTAAATACAGCATGACTAGAAGTCACTGAGGTTTGTTAATCTGTACTAAAAAAGTGACTCTCACTTCACTTTCTCCTGGTCCAAAGGACAAAGTTTACAGAAGGCTTGAACTGGCTTCCTTTTCAGCAAGGGTGCCATTGGACAGGCATCCTGATTTAGCTGCTTCTCCCAGGTTGTTGCTTTTCAGGTTCCAGGCAGATAGGTAGGGCAGATTGGAGAAAGTTTGCATTCCCACTTTTTATCTACATACAATGCTATAAACATAGCAGTGATTACGAGCTAAAATCACTATCCATTATGGTATACTGTGAGATGGACTGTTTCATTACTGGCTTTCAGATTAACATTGGAGCAACATTCAAGACAATAACTACAATACTGCTTTGCCACTACAGATTGCCAATTTAACTCTGATCTCCCAGTTGACAGGATAACAGGATGGAAGTAATCTTACCATGGATGCAAAGATAGGTAGGAAGAGGGTGGCTGTGGCAACATTGCTGGTGCATTCTGTGAAGACAGCTACTGTAAGTGAAAGTACCGTTGCAGTGGCCCATGGTGGGATGTATCCTAATGGAGTCATTTGACGACCCAGCCAAACTGAGAGCCCAGATTTCTGACAAGAAAGAGAAGTGTTTTCCAGTGAGGCTCAGAACCCGTGGCTCGTGAACAGGAACTCACATTATGTGTAACATTATTGCAAATTGATGCCAAATGACTCCTGAATTATACAAACACCATTCGGCAAAGCTTGTCAGCCTCCAAGAGGTAAGGTAAATTGAAGAACTTGGTCAGAGAACGCAAATTCCTGAAAAAGAGCCACATATATTCACCTCTCCTCACGGTTTTTGCTACTTTGGATCTGCCTCCAGATCTGAACATCTTTACCGGGTGTGGCTTTGGGTGCATGCCCAGTAACACAGGCCTAGATAATGACCCAGGGAAGTTTGCCTTAGAGTCAGAGAAAAACAGATGTTAAGACATACTGCGCTTGCATCAGCCAATGCAAAACCTCCTCCCAGCAGCAGCACAACACTCCAGGGCATCTTCCTTTGAACCACATTCCACTCCAGCAGCGGGGCTGTTAAAAATGGCTTTTTTGTATCTGAAGTGAGAAATGAAAAGCAGAACATTTTTAGGAGAGTGAAGACATTTTGTCTCCTGTTCTATAAGCTACCAGGAAAAGACCCAACAGGCAGACGCATGTTACTGAGAAACCGGCATAGGGTAAGGGTAGTACACATGAGCAGGGATGGTGTCCCAGCCCTGCCCAAGAAGTGAGAGAGGTGGGCTACCCTGAAGAACTCCATGCAAATCCAGTATATGTGTCTGTCATGTTAGCTGGAGCTGGCTGCTTCACAATGTTACGCTTTTTCTTTTAAATACCTTCTTTAGTCTGTTCAGGGTCAGATGTGCTTGCATTCCAGCTTGTGAATTTCGGTTTGTTAGCAGGAAGGATAAAGAGTAGCAAGGCAATAAACATAGCGGGAGCAGAATCAGTGATATACCTAAAGAAGAAAAGAGAATATAGCTTAGAAAATAGGTATCTTTCCTCCTAGAAGATGTCTGCCTTCTAGCATCTTAGTCACTCTCTTTGGTGTCCTGTTTGGGGCTCATACATTAGCAATGTGGGTCATTAGCTCACAACTGAGCTCTCTCAGACCTGCCACAACAGACACAGTAGTAAAAGAAGCTAGCTACAATACACATCGATAACCAGAGTCACAGATGACAACTGCTCCTGGGAGCAGAATTCCTTCCCTATGGTGAAGCCAGCGTTCAACGGCTGTATCTCAATGTGTAAAGAAATGGCCTGAATAATAATCCCGTTGTGCATTAAGGGCATTTTATGCCCTTAATATGCCAGAGACAGTCTGAAAAGAAGCCATTCAGAGCACCAAATCAGTTTCCCAGTGAGTTCTAGGCTATTGTTCAGAGGTGATATTAGCAAATATTCACACGATACCGCAACTCATTGGAGCTCATGAAAACAAAACACATATACTAGTATGACTAAGACTAGCATTGCCAAAGTTTCTCTTTTTTAGGACTTATAGCTTCCTCCATGTCCCAGCCTCCAGCCTTCATTGCAGTACAAACTGTCAAACAATAGATCAATTGGTGATCCCACACACAGGCGATAGGATCAAGCCCAGGAAGCACGTGAATTCCAATAGTTGGAATAGTTGGAATAATTAATTCCAATAGTTGGAATTAATGAATCCACACTCAAAATGGAATGTACGAGCAAGGGAATCTGATCCACAGCCAAGAGGGTGTAGGACAAAAATCCCCTAAAACTTACTTTTCTCCTCCTGGGAAGAGCCCAGCGGCCCAGCCTTTTATAAAGCCTGGGTGTCTGGAAAACCACAAGAGAACCAGAGAAATAAACATTAGGAGGACATTGAATTCAGCATAAGAGATAGGGCCTAACTTCTTCATTTCTGTCTTGAGCACATTGTACGCAGCTTTTTCTTTATCACTTTTCTCTGCTCCACAGCCCCAGCTTTCCTTAAAGCTTGAAATAAAAAGGAGAAGAAAATACTGTAAGTATTAACATACTAGAATGATTTAACATGCTTGCCATTTTGAAGCTGTCACTCCTGGGTACAGACACAGACTATAGCAGAGGCCAGGAACAAAGAAATGACAAGAGCGTCAAAGTATTTCATGGGAACATGCCAATTCTCACAGAAGAATGGAGTCTATGAATGGATCTAAGTATCTGTCCAATTTTGAGCAGCCTGGAATGAAAACCACAGTTTTGAATCAAGGGTAGCAAATCAGGTATGTTAGCTCTGCTAGGGTTGACATTTACAGATGGGAAATTGAAATATAAAAAGGCAATTCTGTCTGAACATTAAGAACATATAAAGCTTTTGCCTTAGTGCAGCTCCCATGAACACAAAAGGTTTCCAGACGTCAAAAGTTCCTGTGAAATGGAACTGCTTTCTCTACAAAATTAGTAACTTGTCAGTGGATTTGTCTGACCCGTATTTCTCAATAAGCTGATCTGCACTAGGTGAGGGGTTTACACAATATCATGCAGTTAAATACTCACTTGAGTCCTATGAAGGAGAACTGTAACCAAAGCCAAGCTAGTACCAACATCAGAATCATGTTTGGGAATGAAAACCCAAACCAGGAAGCAAAATTCACAATATCATTATTGTTGGGGTATAACCTGAAAAGATAAATGTTTTCCATATGAATGTCAAAACTTTAGTAATCGCTCTCCCTTTAATATGTACAAGTGACAATTGTACGTGTAGATCTGGGACAACCATTTATGTAATTATAGGTAACATCCATAGCCTAACTGAAGTCAAGAGGAAGGCAGCCTTGATTTCAGGGAAAACCTGTATGATCCTTGATTTTCCCTGTACTTTACTTTAATGCATATAGAAGCTCATGTTGACCTTTCAGATCTCAGTAAGACAAGCACTGCTGAAAGATCCCACACACATCCTAGGCAGCTTTCACTTCCGACATGCCTGCTCATTTATCCCAAGATAGGACATTCTTTCTTCCTCCCCATTCATGTTAATAAGAGAGCAGGAATTGTCTTTCCTGAAATTAATAGCTCTACTTCTGATAGCTTCAACAGAAGACAAAGTTGCTGGTTGGCTTCAAAAAATTAAGTCAGTATTTTAAGAACTGCAATTTTTATTCAATAGCAAATTTCCAGATGGGTGTTAAAACCAATGGGTAATGTGGCAGCTGAGGCTGAAGTACTCCCAACAGAATCATAGAATCATCTCAATTGGACAAGACCTTTAGGATCATTAAGTCCAACTATTACGCCAGGACTGCCAAGACCACCACTAAACCATGTCACTGAGGGCCTCATCTACACTTACAGGACTTGGAAAGCCTGAGGGACTGTTGTGGAATCTGCAAAATTTCCACTGTAGATTAGGTTGCATTTAAATCAATTCCCACACTCAGCGAAGAGAGTATTTTGCAGATAACTCCTTTTCTTTACAACAGTGCCTGTACAGTTTCCACAGCCACAGCATGGAGGAATAATATTATAGGAGAGACTGAACTATTTTTAGCTCTCTTCAGTGTGCTCATGAGAAGAGTTAATCGTACATCCTCCTGATGCTCCTCACTGCAGTTCCTCTGTATTTCAGTTGAAAAAGTGGAGGCAGAAGAACCAGTATCTCATGATCAACAAGCTCTCTGCTGATTGCCAGCAAGTATTGCCAAGTTTCTCAGGAGACCTATAACATCAACACATAGCTGCCTAAAAAAGGTTGAAGCAAAACAATGAGTCCCATCACTTTATACACATTCCTCACTCTTAGTTCATCAACTGATCATTGCTTATGGTTTGCAACTGAAACTGTCATCTAAGACAAGTCAGCTGGTCACAGAAACAGTAAAATAGTGTAAGTAAGAGAAATAGCAAAAATTACTTACTGATTCATCTGGCCTTTCAATACCATGTTTGGTGCTGTTCCAGTGAGAGTTGCAGTTCCTCCAATGCTGGCAGCATAGCATATACAAAGTGTCATTCCTTTACATATCCGCTTCCTCTTCTTCTTTTCCTCAGATCTGGCGTCATCAGGGTCTTGTCCACTGCCTATGACTAAACACAAAGAACACAACTAGGGTTAGGTTGCAGAAAGTTCAGCCCAGGGTCTGTAGGTTCAGTACACTTTGTGTATGCCATTTATTTTAATTCAAAAAAACACAGATACATCTCCAGATACTTTGGACTCATGTTCATGAGGAACCAAAGAGAGAAGCTGACAATCTGGGTCTACATGATCCAAGGATGCTGTTGTCCATATAGGGGCCATAGTTTCTCAGCAGTATTTTCCTGTTTCACAGAGAGGCTTACCACCAGCCACATACTGAAGTCATTGGAACCATTCCAATACCACAGAAAGAACCCAACTAGCTTTAATAGCTGTCTCCCATGGACATGTCAGACAGAAAATGGGCCAGATGTGTCCCAGGCAGAAAGCTTGAAATGTGGGATACAGAATGTGCTACCAATGTTTGCACTCATTCTTGCACACAGTCACACAGGGAATTCTGGCAGATCGACTTGCTAATTTGGTAAAATCACATCTCCATTAAGATCCCCAGAACAGCCCTTCCTCTTCTGAAAGAGAAAGGCACCACAAATCTGATCATTAATTCTACTTAGTAATGTCGTCTTCTTTACCTGCACTGCAGAGAAGCGAAACCAGAGGGACTGAGTTCGTACAGTTGGTTCAAATCAAGTGAAACCTACTGCAGAACCACAGCATTGACAGAAGGACCTTGTGGGGTCAAGCATCAGGTTAAGATCACACTTCAAAGCATTCCAAACAGCAGTTTGTCTACTGTGAGTTAAATGACATCAGCTCCCTTGTCCACGTAGCTTTTAAAGTATTTCTCTTTCTTCTCCCCAACTCCACATACAATTAGGTCAATAAAGAGATATTTATCACTCCAGAACCAAAATAGGCCGTATTTGCGCAAAGTTTTTCAAGCATTCCTACTTGGCTTAGAGGCTGAATCCCCACTGATATTCACAAGACTGGGATTCTCAGGGTTGGATTATACTTCCCACAGGATATGCTTTTCACTTCCCTGAGAAGGCAGTTAAGTCAAGGGAAACTATGGGAGAATGACCACAGCTTGAAGGAAAGAACCTAACAATCTGCATGGGATCTAGCACTAAGAGAACAAAACAGCAACCAGGAAAACTGGAAGCCATTTCGTAAAACCTAGGCGTCATGCATTTAGGTGCCTTCAGTCAGCTCACCATTCTTTTTCTTTGGAAAAGGCACAGAGAACTCTTTCTAGGTCAGGGAGCTCTGAGCATAGCAAGTTCAGTAGAATCAACTCACAGTAGAGGCCCCTACCATGTGCTGAAGTGGGATCTGATGCATTCTTTTCCTCCAGCTCGATCACTTTGTTTGTTTGCCCAGTTGCTTGTTCCATCATGGTCGTATCATACTCTGTGTTGTCCATTTGATCCAGGACAGCCTGGACAATAGGAACCATCATAGCAGTGGTGGCTGTGTTACTTATCCACATGGACAGGAAAGCAGTGACAACCATAAATCCCAGCATGAGGCTGAAAAGAGAGAAACAGAGGAGAAAGGAGGAAAAGAAAATAGACTCTTCTAGGCATAGTACTCACAGGGATGTGAGTAGTGTCCAGTAATACACAGGGATGTGTGTAGTGTCCAGATTTCTTTCCAGGACAGCTCTGCCACCTTCACTGAAGGAATCCCAGAAAGCCAGTTAGCTCCTTAGTCTACACGTGATGAAGTCTGTCATCATTTTGCCTCCAAAGGCAAGCACCTAAAATTTAGTCAGGTGCTGGTTTTGGCTAAAGGACAAATACACTGCTCCTGCTGTCAAACTTCACCTCTGTAAAGTCTGTACAAGTGCAGAGAGATAAAGAGGTTCTTGAAGGTTCCCTTCTTTGCTGATTGTTAAACACCATCCCTAGGCCTCTGCAAAATTGACAGAGGCAAGGAAAAAGTAATGCAATACTCTTACAGTGCGGGTTTCGCCCCAAGAATCAGCAGCACCCTCAGCGCAATCCTTTTGTGAAGATTCCAATGTTCAACAGAAATTGCAACAATCAGCCCTCCAACGAAGAGCATGCTTGTATCATTTAGGTACTGAAAGCACACCTGAAAGACAGAGAAGGTAGGTCAGGTGCCAAAATGCTGTCTCCCGCTAGCTTCACTAATATGTTTTGCTTTCTGTCCTCTCAAAGCCATTTTCTGCACCAGACCCCATCCCAACACTGGCAGAAGGGGAAGATACAGCCTTAGAGCTACTTTCAGTTTCCTGAACCCTAGATCTCCTGTTTAAGGGCTAAAATGTTCAGTGCAGGGGCTTTTTTTGCATCACGCACCTTCTTTTTGGATCATCAGGAGTTAATAAAGTACAAAATGACAGCAGTTTCTTAAAACATTGTTAGGAGATCAAAGTATTGTGTAAGTACCAGAAATGCTGAGCTCCAAAATGGCTTTCCTAGCACCTTTAGCAGTCATACCTACCCTTACTAGCTTGTTGGCCAGAAGTGAACCTGAGTTACAGTACCTAATACAGCCTTGGACTAAAGCACTAGCACAGACAGCCAGAATGAGGTTCGGAGGGGACACAGTGTACTTGCTGGCATCATGATCTCTACCCTGTTGGAAGAAGCTTGTTCCATGCATTTTGAAATCTCACAGAGAATATGTCACACTGTTCTCTCATGGGACGGGTTACGAACACACAAACTGCTGGCACTAGTAGCTGCAGCAGGATCCACGCCTAGAAACAGACCTTTCCCTCTACCACCTTAAGCCCCACACCCATAACATTTTGAGAAAATATGTATTTAGATCAGCATCTTCCCGTACAGGAGCCCTGAACACTGCTCAACAGAGTCAGAAACAGCACCACAGAACTGGGGCACTTTCCTAGCTGACTTGTTTGCTAAATATTTTTAGGGGAGCACAGCAATGGATTTCCCTGTATTGGATATAGGTTGAGGAAGCTTCTTACTGATTTAGAGCTCAGAACTCCAAGCAGAGGGAAAAATACCACAGGCATGAGGGAGGTAACAGCCAGTGGGATCACTTCAGTGCACCAGTACACAGCCATGATGATGATCATATACGCACATTTGGCCTCCTGCAATATGATGGAAGACACGTTTAAGCACAGAAAATTATTCTTAAAGACAAGAAACATGAATGTAGCTCTTATAAAAAGCCTAAATACTCCATTGTCTGTAGTTTAACCAGTTATGCTGAAATAGGTAGCAGAAAACCTGAGGATTTAAACTTGTACTTTTAAACCTTGTTCTGAAGTCATTTGCATAATAAGATCTTTTTGACCACAGTATTTGTTTTAGTGCATGCCCCCAGAATGTACAGTGTGAGAAAAACAAACCTTTCACAACTAGGTACATACAGTTTGCAGTGTGCAATTACCTTCTGGCAGGTGAGGTGAGCAGATTTCACATCTAGGAGCCAAGAACTGTTAACGGTGTTTGTGGATTTGGGCATTTCTATTTGAGTTAATTGGTTTGAAATGGATGGCCAGATTTCCCAGTGCATGTGATTAGCTTGTCTGAAATTCACAAGTCTTTGAGGTGTGTCCAGTGGCACATCTGAACTCAGAAACTGTCATCACTGAATCAATTTAAAGTTCTTAACTTTTTTAAGTAGCTCTTAAAGTAAAATCCTTTTGCTTTTTTTATCCCTTTTTTTTTGTGACTAAGCACATTAGAGGTATTTCATTACTTTCCCAGTTCTGAGTGTGCTTTGGGAGACAGGGAAAGGGGATTCCCTAGATTAGAAATGTTGCAACCTTTTCACACTGTTGATCAGGCACTCCTGTACCATAGCCTTTCTTTGTTTGTACTTTCAAAGCTATTCAGAGAAGCAAGCATTCATTAGCCAAAGGTAAACAGGGTTTTAAAGCTTAAGCCAGTGTTCTGGAATTCAGAATTTGCTCATATTTAGAGTATGTGTTTATAGGATTTTATTTTAAAATAACAAATGGGACTCTATTGCAAAAATAAATGGTGTTACAGTGACATTTAAAAAGCACTGTAAGGTGATATTTATAAATAGGGGTGTGTTTTCCTTCATTTTTTTGAGAAGCTGAGGAACCAGAAAACAGCCTTTGTCAGTAATTAGATTTTTTTTTCCCTCCAGGTTTCCAGGAATTAATTATAGCACAAGTTTTGAAAAAAAAATGTTTCTTCAGACACTAAAAGATATCAGACAGATCCTGTAGGTCTCTTTCCTAACAAGCATGAGGTGAGCTCATGACAGAATTTATGGTACACCACAGTAGGCAAGTGCTAGAACTGATTGTAGTTAATCTGTTGCCAGTATGAAACACAGATAAACAACCCTAAGTGCCTAAAAATCACAATACAGAAGAAACTCTGGTTTCATACAGTGGAGAGTAAATAATTTATATGAAGTTGTGAATGCTCCATCCCTGGCAGTGTTTAAGGCCGGGTTGGACAGAACCTTGGGTGGCATTGTTTAGTGGGAGGTGCCCCTGCTCATGGCAGGAGGGCTGGAACTGGATGTTCTTAAGGTCCTTTCCAACCCGAACTATTCTATGACTCTAAGTTCAAAAATACAACCATGCTTATAAATTAACTCAAACAACCGTAACCAGTTCAAACAACCAAGGATCTGGAACGAAATAGATGTCTGTATCTATACCTATATCGATCTGTGATTTATGGGAGCAGTCACAATGTTTCTTTGGTGTCTAGTCAGTGGATGGCAGAGGCAGTGAGCTGCCTTCTCACTGAGAGCTGAAAAAGCAATCACTAGAGGAAATATTCCTCTCCTACTGTGAAATACTGTAATTTCCTAGATTAGACTGATGACACAGTATTCCTACAAATACCAAAAAATTTAAGCCATATTTATTTTTTTAGGGAAATTATCTTAGTGTTAGTCAAAGCAGTGTCTAACAGTCAGGAACTCCTTTTTCTGTAAAACACCAGCATTCAACTGAAAGGCAGTGCTGATATTATGTAGACAGGTGAACCAGAATGGCTGGCAATCTTGGCTTTATAAATATGCATGACATTTTCCTGCACTTTAGAATACACTGGGCAATACAGATCACTCAGAAGAAAGGCTGCTTTTAGCATTAGAATAGCCTCTAAAGCTCTAGTAGGCTAAAGTACCATAAACGGAGCTTTCACACTTTGCCAACAATGCTACTAGACATTAGCGACCAAGCTCTTCACTGGGTTATTCCAATTTTATGCTGGTATAACTCCACTGAAAGCAAAGGAGTTGTGCCATCACCACCACTAGAGTAAGATGGATGTGAATTGGAGAATATTGCATTTGAAACCTGTTATGATCACTGCATAATGCACAATGCACAGCTCCCAGCTGCACCACTGATGAAGAATGCCACTCAGCAACTCTCCTTGAAGTGTATCAGAGCCTCAGCAGCAGAGTGGGCTGGAGAACCCAGAAGTTCTATCTTTCAGTCCACTGCCACCACTACCAGATAGTGCAAGATACAATCCTAAATGTGCAGGCCAGTTATGTATATATTCATCTTTGTCTCAAAAAGAATCACATCCAATTTGCAAGACAGGTTGGGTCCATGGGAGCCCTGGGTCCTGGCAGTGGTATAGCCCTTAGGGTGAATAGAGTTTGACACAGAGCTCCTTCTGCAGGTTGGGCTGCTGAGCACCAGTGCCTGAAGATTTGGGAGTGAAACCTGCAACTCACGTTCCTGAGATCTGGGACCGAGTGGCAGAAATGCTTCAGAGATGAGGTGCAGGAAGGAACTGCTCCAATGCCCTGAGGGGAAGCGAAGTTACCTTAGCAGGGATCAGGTACTTTGCTCCGGTGCAAGGGCGATGCTGCGGCGAGGGCTGCCGGTGCTGCACAGCATGCCTAGGGTACGGCCTGCACGAGGTGGGCAAGCAGGCGGGAGCACAGCACACCTGGACAGGGCTCGGGATGGCCGGCTCAGGCAGGGGCTCCTGGACAGCGGGGACCAGACCCGGGGCTCTTCGGATAGCGGGGTCCGGATCCGGGGTCTCCGGTATCCGAGGGGGCCCCACAGGCACTTACCCGCGTCGGCACAGCGATCGGCAGAGGCAAAAGCAGCAGCGGCGTGAGGAAGAGGATGGCGAAGGACCGGCACCTCCGCAGGGTCTGCAAGCAGGTCGGGGCCATCTTCTGTAGGGACAAAAGGTCAGGGAGCGCGCAGGAGAAGCGCCCGCCGCCTTAAGTACAGAGGGACATGGCTGGGGCGACGCGACCCGCCCGCGTCCAGACGGGGGCCGGCCGCTCCCGCCCTGGCGGGACATCGGGCTCGTTCCGCCCTGACGGGACATCGGGCTGGTTCTCGGGCAGCGGTGCAGGCGCGATCGCGCAGCAGCGGAGATGCCGTCCTGGTGCCCGCAGCCCCCGGAGGTTTCCTCAGCCTGGTGCAGACCGAGCCAGGTGCGGCCGGGCCGCTCCATCACCCGGGCGCCGGGACACCGCGTGGGGCATTTCCCGGTTCCTTAGATCCCTCTCTGCACAGAACAAGGAAGGCTGCCTAATGGCTGTGGATAAAGCCACCACACCGGCTGAGAGCAGCTCTTAACAAAAATCGCCCTGCTCATGGTGCCTGCAGAAAGTTATGAGTAAGCTCATATCCTCATAATGCATATTATATTCGGGGACCAAAGTGTGACACACGGCTTCTCTCAGGTGCTGGGCTCTCAGGAGGTGCTGATGATGCCAAGGGGGGATCATCTCTCACTCATTGACACAGTGGTGAGGAAGCACTTAGCTCCTTTAGGGAGATGAGAGTTAAAACCATAGTGGTGGTCTCCCAGAACAAAGGTCTGTGCAGGCATGCGTGGCTGTGCTTCACTTCCTACTGTTTTGTGAGGGATTGTGTGCCTGCGACCTGGGTTAAAAATAACCCATAAAGGTTAACTTGAAATGTTATTTTTAATGTCACGCATTTCAGTGATTTGGTCCAAGTGTAGGCACAGAATGGGAATCATAAGTGATGTTGCCACTAAAAGGGTCTCAAGTGCTATCAAGATGCCAGAAAGAAACAATTGGAGCTACTGGAAATCAGACTGAAGACAGATACATTGATATTTTATGTCCTGCTTTTGGGATGTCAGCAGCCACCTGAAATTGAAGGACAGTGTAAATCATATCTTAACAGCTTGATCCTTCAGTTGCTTAGTACAGTCATACCAAGCAGTTACTCACAGAAATAAAGCTTTTCAGATTCCACAGCAAGTAATGGGGGAGCTTTGACTACAGCTTGTGCTATTCGTCCTCTGCTGATCAGAGGACCTTGAGTGACAGAAGTTCAAAACAAGACATTCCAATGTAAAAGCAGTGAATGTCCACTAAGGAAAATAGCCCGTTGGATATGGACTGACTCTTCAAACCTTTAGCAGCAGCCCCTCTGGGTAACTTTCCAACACAGAAGAAACTTCACACCAGTGCAAAGCCTTGAAGAAAGTGGGGAAATTGCCAAAACTTGCATTTCTGTGGCCAGTCTCCAATGAAAAAATGGTCTATAGTCAACAAAGAAAAGAGGCTACAAGCACTTAAATAAGAAAATGCAGTTACCCAGAAGAGTTGTACTAGGCACACTTTGATATACCAGTGCATAAATGATAGCTGCAGTACAGTAAAGAAAAAAATGAAAAGAAAAACCACAAGCATGTGTTGACATCTTTAGATTGACTAGTCCTGTGAAAGGAGTCTCCCTGTAGCTAGGAATGGGATCAGGGACTCCTGCAGGCAAATCAATTAACTAGTCCATCCCCCAGTGTCCATACAGAGAAGGGAATCCGTATTTACTTGTTGTGCAGAATTATTGCAAGCTTGCCTTCAGTGTGTCAGGCAAAGAACATTCTATGATACACAACAAAACAAATAAAGGATTTACAGAAAAGGACAAGCATTTGAATAATAGGAAATCAGATTGAAAGATAGTGGAGTACCCTTTTCTGCTGTTCATATAGCAATTGTCAATCAAAATGGTGTTCCTTTGGGGGGAGAAGGGAAGGGGTGTGAGAAAAACACAATGTTCCATAGGGTTCTTAGGAACAGCTGGCTTGGGACAGGGATAAGAACATGGTGCAGGTCTCCCAGGAGATTATAAAGCCGAAAGGAGGAAAACAGGGAGTTGCCAATCAAGATCAGCAAGGACCTGACCCTTGGAGGTAAATACTCACTTCTTCCCATGGAACTGCCTGGACACTACCAGTTGAATGAGAGAGGGAGATATAGAAGCAACATGGAGTTCAGATTTGAAAGACTGTCTATATCACCTTTATCTGAGCATGGTTGTATCTGAGACCTGGGTCCCAAATTTAGCAGTTGAAATCTTTTTATGAATTAAGGCCAAGACTGATAAACTGAGGTTAGAAGCTAAATGTGGAGGCATTCCCAACACTCTGACTAAAGCAAAAGCTAGGAAAAGTCTTAAGCATGACCAGAGAAGTAAGTAACTTCCATTTCTTTACTTCTTTTGCAAAAGCAGGCTCCTTTTCTAGAGGCTTGCTCCAGGAAGAGAGTAGGTTGGTTTGTTGGAGTGCATGTGAAATATGTGTTCATGAAAAATATCCGTGATGACTCTGCTGAGGAGAAATCGAGTTAGTGCCAGCTGCAGTTCCTGTGGAGTCTGCTAGGAATTCAGCTAAACCCAAGCAAAGCCACTGGCAGTTACAGAACAGCAAGGACAAAGTCCTGCACTGAACTGAACCTGTAATCTTGAAGGTAAATTCTGACCTTGTTACCCCCTTGCTCAAGCCATCCTGCCACCCACACTTCATATTTAAGGTAGCACTATCACTATTTTATAAACCATTGGAGGTTCTCATGTGTCAATTCATGTTCTACTGTAAGCACCAGGAGGCTGAGAAGTTACCTGAATCCAGACTTTAGAACCACGTATTCACACATCATCATAAACAGCAGAATGTGGGTGGGAATAAGAATACTGAGTGAGGACAAGAGAGAAGATGCCTACATTCAGACAAGGAGGTGGTAAGGCTGTGCAATGAACAGTAAAGATACAGGAAGGGGAGAGCAGGACTGGATGAAACGGGGGAATAGAGCAGTTTACAATGAAGGCCAAGGCTGGGCACTGTTCTCTGAGGGGTCTGTATGCACCAACGAAGAGAAGCACAGAGGAGTGCGTTCAGTTTGGAAGTCTTCCAGCTGTTCCCTGCCTTCCTCAGTCTATGCTTACAACTCAGATACACTTGGCACTGGCTTGCTGAGAGTGCTACAGGAATGGCAGCTCTTTCACATAATTTGCACACGAGCTTCCTCTTCAATGTGCCAAGGAGGAGGCAGACAAAGCCTTGGCTGCTTACTTTTCAGAACCAGTCTGAAAGCCAGGCAAAAGGAAGCTGCAGAGAACCTATCATGCTTGCAAAACCTCCAGCAGCAGGAGTTTTAGATGGTTCAGAGAGCATTCAAACTAAAACCTTTCGCAGCCTGAAATTTAGCTCATGCTAATTGAGCACTAACTGCAGGCCTTCAAGAAAATGGAATCTTTTCCTCCAGTGAGTACAGCTCTGAACATAGCAGAGGCCAGAGCAGTATTTACAAATATGTATGCAAGATGTGTCCTTTCATGGTCTTTGACTACTTCTTTAAAGTTTTTAGGTAAAATTATGGTAAATGGTAGGAAAAATGGTGTAACTTTTGGTTGCAGACACCATTTAGAAGTAGAAGATTGTAGCAGCCTTTGGGCTAAATTTTTATACTTATTGAATAATAAATTTGCTGCTCTTTTTGATCTTGGTAGTAAGTTTCAAATCAGCGTACAAAGGAACTCAGATCTTTGTGTTACAAAGAGACTTAGGTATGGGTTGTAACATGAAGTACAACCAGGAGCTGAATCAGGTGTCTTGTACATTTGCCTCTTTTCTTGATTACCAGACACCACTTCCCACTTGCTGCTGTGCTGCCTTAATAAACACAGACATTTTAAAGCATATGAAGGACCAAGGGTATGGTGCAATAACAGTCCCAAGCCCATCTCATGGCTCACTGCTAGTGATCTGTCTTGGCTCTCTATTCATTTCTCTGCTGGTGGCTTTGGGGCTCACTGGAGTTTAACTTGACGAAGAAAGCAGAACATTTTTTTGCTGAGTTAGTGAGCTGAATAGGTCCAATGAGGTGTTCAGTGAGCAACAAAGCCAGCTCAAGAGACTGGGCCAGTTATGACTGGGAACTGGAACAGCTGGGACAGGAACAGCTGCACCTTTCAAGAAAGATAGCAGATTCATAGATGAGCTCGACAGTCTGGTTATCAAACCACACACAGAGTATTGTGATCTTCCTATTTGAACTTAAGATACCAGATTCAATGTTGTAAACCACTGTCAGAAAGAAGAGGGACCCACTCAGAAGAGGGACACTGCTGAAGACTAGTTAACAAAAGCTGACCTGCATTGTTTTGGCTAGTAGAAAGGGATTAGTCCAAGTCCCCTTGGAAGGTAGGCATTCCAGGGTGATCAGTCCAGGTGGAAAAATGGGAAAAGTTTTTGTGTAGTTTAGGCCTTTCCCAAGAAGCTGCTTTTCTGTTATATCTTACTCACTGCAGCCAATCATCCCAGTTACTCCTGTTAGTGCTAGATAGGAATAGTCTGTGGCAAGGAGGATTTCCAGGTACCAGTTGATTCATTTAATTAGAGATACACATATTTTCCACCACTAATTCAAATGCTGCCCAAGCACACAAGTACAATTTGCCTGTTTTAAAGCAGTCCATTTGACCTAGATAACTGCTATTCCCTCTCAAGACAAAAACTCTCCACACAGCCATGTTGCAGGCTCCATGCAACGACCGGAGGTACAAAAGTGTTAACGAAATTATATTAAACAAGGACTGTAAGATGGATAATACTTGTCACTGAGAAATAGAACTGAAAATACCCTGACCCTGAGACACCCCAGGACTTTGCAGCAGCAGAATTGTCTTGTGCCTGGGATTTGAAAATCACATTAAAAAAATAACCAGCTCAGAACTTACCTCTGTGTGATGCTTGACTTAAAAAGGTGCCTGGAGGAGCTCTTGTACAATAATGTTATGTGCTGGAAGGTTTACATGGAATTCAAATGGAAAGAGTTATTGCCAGCATTCTGAGAGAATTCCTGTTTCATTACTTTCCTTTTTCCCTCCAATCAGTACTTTCCAGCCACTGCGAGTCCACTGTGTTGCTTTAGGAGTATCTTTCAACTAAGTTCCCAGTGGAGCATCTGATACTTTTCCAAGAAAAGCTTTTGAGGCTCTGAACGAACAGTCCTTTCAGTACAATCCCTGTGCCCAACAACTTCCTACATAAAAGCCCTCATTATGAATTTTGAGTCAGTGGGGTTTTCTCAGTCAGTGTGTGCTGCTGATCAGGCTTTCTTGACCTAGAATTGGTAATGTTTGAATAGTTTGCATGAAGCCCTAAATCACATTTGAATGCTTGCAGGGTAATGACTACAAAAGAAAGAAAGAAAGAAAAAGAAAAGAAAATCATATTTAAAAATGTGATTTGGAATTGGCAACTCTGTAACCTTCCCTTAGCTGCCACCTCATTAACGTATTTGTTCAAAAGCCTTTTCTCTGCCTCATTACATAATTTGTGTTACAAAATCCAGATAAACGCTCATTATTCCCAAGTCTAGATAATGGCTTATTGGGCTTCCTTTTTCTTCTTCTTTCATATTTCCCAGAGAAAAATGCGGACAGAAAGGGCTTGTTCGCATGGGAAATGAACCATACTGGTTTCTGAGTAACATCTGGGGCATCTGTTGTGTATGGCATTACAATACATTATGCAAATACTACTGAATGACTCTTCCCAATACCTCTGCAAAGTAGACTTATTAATCTTGTTCCCATTTTACAGACTAAGAAGGTCAGTTCTTATTTTTTGCATCTCCTGTATCTCATTGTTCCACACTGGGCAGGACCTATGACCTCAGGGAAGAGCTGTTTGTGTCATGCTGCTGTAAGGGATCAGTTGCAGTAGCTGGTACAAGAGATGCTAGGCCTTCCATCAGAAAAATCACTTGCACTGAAGTGAAAAGGTGAAGTTCTGGATCTTTTCTCTCCAACTTAAATTTCTTCTGAAGTTCCCTGTGCAAAAACATGGAGCTGTATGGCTGCCAGCTCGGGTCCTGCTGTGAATTAAATGTATTTGGGAAGGAAGCAAGATGACACCCCATAGTTTCTCTAAGGACTAGCAAACTAATCTGCTTGTGAAACTCCCACTAAAAACTAATACCTCTCTGGAAATGCTGCTGCTCCTCCTTTAAAGAATGGGTAAGCAGCTGTTTAGGGAGGAGTTAATGCACCAGAGGCTTTTTTTCTCTTTTTTTTTCCTCTGCTCTTTGAAGAAAAGCTGTACAGAAGAATAAAAAGAAAAAATAATGAGAGAACAGAGCAAGTTCTGCAAAAAATCCCTACAAAGTGCAGAGATCTGAAGAGTTTTCTAGGTTTTTCCTTAACATTACCTAGTTGCCCTGTAATGAAGAAAAGAGGAAGAAGCACATGGCAGGAGGGTGTAGGCTAGCCATTGCAAAATTCCTCATTGTCAGGGACTGGGTCAATTCTGTTAAATGTCACTGAAATTTCTCTTGCCTTCTCTACAGTTCTCAGTAATTCAGCTAGAAGGGATTGTTGTTTAACCAACCACAATGAAAGGGCCAAGTGCTGCTTTTTATTATGCTGGTTATTGTAAAGCCAAAGTGGTTCCACTGACTGCTAGGTCTTTGGCCACATTCTTTTATGCCTCTCACATCCTGGAAGTGAAATTCTGCCTATCAGAAATAAATGGAACTTCTTCCTCTTTCTCTTTGTCTCACAGGAAAAAAGTGATTTAGAATTTCCTTATACTTCATATATAAAGCCAGTGATGCATACTTTGGTTTCTTGAAGTTGAGTGGAGGTTTATTAGGCCTAAGATATTGGGCACTGTGTCAAACCAAAAAATTCATTAATCCTGTTGATGATTCCAGAAAAGAGCAGACATCAGAAGGTGCAGGGGTTGGCAAAATAAACTATAGAAAGCAAAACTCCATAGCAACAGAATTCTCTAGTCCAGGGTATGAGCGAAGCATTTTGAATCACAAAACCTGGAGCTGCAGCGGAATTTCAAATATCCTGAAGTTTGAGAGAAGGGATGGCAGATTGGGTTTGAGTGGTGCCAAGAGCAAAATGTGGTCACAGCTCTTAATTCGGCTTGGCCAGTGGAATCAACATTCTGTGTTTCTCTAGAAGCAGTGACCATAAGTGGATCTGAGCAGCCCGTCTAGATGACTGGTGACATTACTGTGTTCCTCTCGATTTTTTTTTTTCCTTCTGAAGGGACTGGTGGCAATCTTTGTTGGAAGTACAGTAAGTCATTCCCAGATGACCAGTACTGCCAACATCTGGTAAGCACGTTTGAAACTGTGTAAGAGAATTATCTGTGTTTAATTTCCAGACAGGTTATTTCTCTGAAAAGCTACAGATGAGGTAAAAAAGGGCAGTGTGTCTTGGCTCTTCAGACTATAGCTTCACAATACAATGTGTCCAGCTGAAGGATCACTGTCAGCTGGTGTCCACTGACCCTCCCCATGACTCACATCTGTTGCAAATCACAGCGTAGCACACAGTTGGGTTTAATGCCAACCTTCACCTCATCATGCATACTCTCTTTTAACAGAATGAATGCAGTGCAGACCATAAGCTGACAAACGTTCTTGCTGGCCTGTCAGCTTCAAAATTCAGCAGTGATCCACCACAACCTTCCTATCTGGCTCCCTCTTTCTGCTCTGAGAATGCAATGGTATGGAAAGATGTCTGTCCCAAAGGGAAAGAAAAGAACCAGCCATTGACCTCCAAAACTTTGCTTAAACTCTCAAAGAACAAAAAGATGACTTTCCCTCTCTTACAAGATGCAGACCTTCCACATCACCTCAAGCTCTTAAAGACACCTAGTCTTTAGATATGCTGGTGACCTGTGTTCATAGCAACATTCTTCTGCCACTTCCAACCCTTTGGAAACAGAAGATGAGTAGTGACACACTGGACTCGACCTCCTATATGCCAAGAGCTGTACTCAGAGTCACTACTTACCTCCACACTGCCTGGGGCTCCAGTGCACGCTTCTAGATTCCATAGCTTCTTGAAATGCCAACCAGAGACACACCCTCACAGTAAAATGTGGGATTTGTTAATTCCATGGACTTTTTGTGCTCCCATCTACACACACAAGACCTATTGCCTATAGTCTGCATGAGTTTTGAGAAAATAATAACCAGGACTCAAGCCACTGATTTTAAGCTCAAATCCTGTAAAGTCTTCAGCAATGGTCCTTATTTGCTTAAGGCTGATATTGTTCCTGCTAAGCAAATAGTATGATTATATCTCAGGTTATCAGAGATGGAGTTCTAGGTAATTTTCCATCCCAACAAAGGGACCCACTTTTCTCCCTCCTAAATATGATTGCATGTTAAATATAATGTTAAATTCTCCCCTCATATGACTTTTACTTATTTTTCTAGATTAAATATCTGGTTTTGCCATAATTGGAAAATGGCCAGGTGAAACAAGAATCAAGCTGTGCAGGAAAAAGTACTGCAGAATTTCAGAAATTTAGAACAGAATCAGTCAGGATTATTCTACACTGTGTTGAGAGGAACAATAGGGTATTTTGCAGAGGAAGTGCATCTAGACATGCTAATACTCAGAATATCACGAAGCTCTTTAGATTCCAACATACAGTAGGTTCCCATGAGGTTGTATTAAGCAAGCATTGCTTCAGAGCCAATGTTTTCACTCTCTTGACTCAGACTAATACATATTGTGCCTCCCAAATTATGCTACTATGAACAGTGCATTATCTTCCCTACTGTAAGCAGAGATCAGCACCAAAGATTTCACAGAAGGGATGTTCTGCCCCAGTCTGTCTGCTCCAACACCAAATGGAGACTTAAAGAATAGTATCAGAAGACAAGAAGCAAAATTGCATGCATATTCAGTAGAAGCACTGATATAATTATGCCACACAATACCTCCAGTTGCATTTGCACTGATCCATAGGTGGTTTGTAAGTCTCTTTCCTCACCCTGTCCCAGACAGGCTATGAATCCTAATGCATCTCTGCTTTTCAGCTCCTAAGCAGTATTGTTTCCTCTCAGTCCAATTAATTAAGTGAAACTGAAAACATTTGTTCTGAATCTGCCCTTTTTCTACTTGGTTCAGTAAATGAGGTCTTATTTCCCCCTGTAAAACCTTCCTCTCGTGTAAATTAAAGAGAGAAAGCACCAAAGTGAGAAATGGGGGTTTGGCTAGTTTTGAATTACAGGACTCCAGTCTTGAAGTAAATGTAAGTACATGTTAATTACACACATTATTTGAATTGCATTGTGAGGTTTTTATATTGTTCAACTGAGTGATGACATAAAAAGGCTGTAAAACTGGAACTTTAAAAACACTCATAACTGGTCTGTTTTACAGAAGACTCTAGAGCACTTGTGATTAAATCTGAAATAGAGGCATGTCTTCAGATTGAAGCTTCAGCTCATTTAGGCCAGGGCACTCAAAGTGTGACAGCTTTATCGATGAATAAAAATGACTTGCTACTCTGGATCAAGAGCAAAGAATGAGTCAGAGTTCTATTCCTTACTATAAGAGGCCTTTTAAAGTTTCACCAGAAAACTGTGGCAGTGATGGGGCTCAATACCTGCTGTCATGTATTTCTGTGTAAGTTCCCTTAGGAACGTACTTTTGCCCCTTGCTTCAGCAGGGAGTGCAGCTTCTTTAAAAAGTTTGGTCTGGGGGAAATAAGGAATTCAGAATTCCTTGTCATGCTGAGCTCCACCAATTCCTCTTGCCCTCACTAAGAGCTGAAACCTCAGAGTTTTTCAGGGCATGGCCCAGTGAAATTAAAGCCCATTAAATTCTGCTCTCCTTCACTTAAGTGAACCACGGCAAAACAAATAGCTTAGTCTTGGGAGGTCGCAGACACATCCAAAGCGTTTGTTGTTATTCAAATGGCAACTGATGGAGCCCAGTGGTGGAAAAGTTAAAGAGTGAGCGGATGCTTTAGGATAACTCTGTGAATGTTTGTGAAGCAGCCTTTGCTGCTTGGCCCCTTACAATAAACTCTAAAATGAGTTAACAGCACAGTTTTACAAGGTGCCATTTTTCTGTTACCCACCTTTAACCGTTTTCAGTCTTACAAGCTGATGACTGGAACTAATGTACACATGCTGACCTAATTTATACAGAGACAGGAAAATATTTTCATCCGTTTTGAAAAGGAGCTTTGAAAGCTTTGCTGCCTAAATGCAAAGGAAGTCGCTGTGCACCTAGAGACAGCCTGGTTTACCAAGACAGGACGAGAAATGAGCAGGCACAGGCAGGTGAGGTGATGGTGCGCACACCAGCCCCGTTACCACAACACGGCTGCAGACTAAGGTTGCACTCCATCCTGGGTTAGCACAGGGCAACCATGGGGTAACGTGCAAGCCCTCTGAAAGCACAAGGCCGGCCTTACCCTTACAGCTCTTTGCGGAGGGGGGCGGGAGGAGGCCAAGGTCATGACAGAAGTAGCGTTTCCTCTCCTCTCCAAAGCGCACCATGCTTATTTCACAACTTACGCAGCAGTGTCATCTTGTGGCTGTTGGTGGCCCTGGAATGCGCTGAGCCGGGCCATGGCTGGCTCCGGAGGGAGGAGAACCAGGCACTCTGTGTCGGAGGTACACAGCCTTTGGCACCGCTGCCGTTCAGTAACCAGTAACGTCAGGCTCCCATCTCGATTATAGACAATAGCATCTGCATACAGAGGCTAGCAAGCCAGGTGGACTGCAGCACTCCTCAACTCTTCCTGTTGCCCTGGCATGCTTTGGTGCCCAGCGTGCAGATGTGAGAGTGCGCTGCTAAGAGCTTGTCTTGGTAAGAAAAGAGCCACTTTTGAGCCCCCAGAAAACATGAGCCAAATGAAAATACCTCTCTGAAGGACCCAGAATATCCCTGGAAACAATCTGACTCCTTCCTTCTCCAACTGTGAGGAAATGCTGTTGCAGCCCCATGAAACATCAGCCTGGTGCTGGGGTGCTGTGCTCACCTTACCCAGCAAGAGACCCCCGTTGCCCAGCCCCGTGAGCGCCCTGGGGACAAACCAAGGCCATTAATTTCTCCTGCGTGACCTCTTTCGAAATAGCTGAGCTCCAGAGGAAGGGTAAGGGACCTGTTCATGTCAAATACAAAGGACTCTCTGGAAGCAGCACTGGACTACACTTACTGCAGATCTGAGGTCTGAGGGACATGGGCAGAGTAGCACAAAGTTAAAGGTGGAAAGCAAGCTGCCTTTCTCTTTTGTGCTTGTTGGTTTCAGAATTCCTCAGTTGTTAATTCTGTTTGGTGTAACAGTAGATAGCAATACTAGGTCACTAGATGGCAATAAAGAATCGGCATGCTCGTCCCTCTCGAGCGGCAGCGTTTGCAAGAGCTTGGTCTAGATTTGTCCTTGGAGAAAGGGCTGGAAGATAGGAGCGCGCCCATGACAGTAAGCGTGCAGCCGTCCTGCCTGGGGATGGGGATTTGGCTCGCTGCTGTCTGTTTCTCAAAGAATAGGCAGCAGGGCTCCAACATGTTTTGGTGAGAGGTTCAGCTGCTCCACGTGAGGAGCAATCACCTGGCCTGTGGGCGACGCCGGCTCTGTGCTTAGCTGCAGTCCTCGGAAGGGGTTCTATGTGCTGGTTTATGCCTCGCAGAGTTGTCCAAACTGGTTCAGTAAGGTGGCAACAACAAAACACCACGAGGATTGTTTAATCTCAGGTTTCTCAGACTGGGTAGCTGTAAATCAAAGGGCAAAAATCATTCTCTTTGAGCAGAAGTTTCCCCAGACTTCACTGAGGAAAGCTGTGCAGAATTCTTTCCCAAAATCTGTTGCAGAGAAGACACTTTATTTTAAATACCAATTAGACTTCCTTAACTTACTTATCAATTACTTATGCATGATGAAGATATATCTCTATATAAGCATATTTTCTGAGATAGCAAAACCTGTAGGCATGTATTTCCAGTCTGGAGAGGGCAATGAGATATGACAAAGTAGGATTTTAAGCTGAGTTGCCTACACATTTTTTTCTTGCAATACCAAGGAGGTAAATGTAAACACCCCTTATAACACATAAAAGTGAATCCCACATCGAACATTTTGTTGGAGAAGCAATAAACTGCACTAAAAATTGATGAATGACAAATGTCTTTTTGTTAAAGCATTATTATTTATGGCATTAACGAATAGAAAAATATATGGAAGTATGCAAATAACTTCACAGGGATATTAAAATAAAATGAACAATATTAAGTTGCTCATCCTTCATGAAGATTTTGTGCTTCAGTACTGTGGACATTATTAAAGTACGTATACCAGAGCTGGTGGAAACACTGAAAACAGATTTAATTCTTTAACAGAAGCCTGCTCCTTCACTGTATTTCGCTATTGATAGCTTGAACATTTTAACTGTTGGCATCAATCTGCTTATGTTGCTTTGACGACATATCTTTGTGCATGCATATTTTGTGTAATTGGATCATCTTTATACATTTTTCTTTGACATTTTACTTAAAGATTCAAAGAAATAATATAAACTGTGATAAGTAGAACCTTGTATTAAACTTCACTGAAGGGTGATAAACTCCTACAGTAGGAGTTTAAACTCTTTATTGTGGACTACTTCTAGCTAAAGAAATAGGACTCTTGTCCAGTTGCCACCTGAAGTTTAAGAAGCTGCAGTGGGGCCAGGGGACAGTGACCCCCATGGACCCCGCTGGGGCAGTGCCACTGGGGCTGGGGCCAGGTCTGCAATGGATGGGGAGGATGCAGGCTGCCACCCAAACAGTGAGGAACAGCGAAGGTGCGGATGAGCATTTCCTTCCTTTCGTCTGATGAGTTCTTCATGCTGTGCTGTGGCCGCTTTTTAGAGCACCAATTTATCATGTTTCAGTATCAAGCTTCTGCAGCTGGAAGTGAAATAGAGGAGGTGGCTTGCTGGTTTATAAGCTTTTAATATTCCACCAGCAGTTAGTTCCAGTGAGTTTGTTTACATTTGTAGTTTACATGTTGATTCAGAAGTCTCTTCCTCTGCTTTGTGAAGGAGCCAATGCAGGACTGGGGCGGAGGGAAGAGGCCATCTTTTCTGCTTTTCTTCCATTAATTATCATTTAAACTGTAAGGATAATTAGTTTGTCCTCTCACACTCTTGGTGGGGATTATTTCACAGCTCTCCCCCCTTCCAGCTGTAACAGAGGTATGAAATGCTAGCTTTTCCCAGCCAGTTCATTTGTGGAATGAAGCTTCACACCCATTTCTATGTTGCCTTAGGTGGATCTTGCCACTTTCTATTTGTCAAATAACCTATTTGGTTTAATATTAGCCTTGCAGAAGTCCTCACAGAGGCATCTTACCTTCCTGTAGTATGGCTTTTTCATTGCTGATCAGAATTTCTGGGCTTTACCTTCCACTAGATGATCAAGCTGTATTTCTTTTTATATCACCATAATCCATTTATAAGCTCAGAAATGACAGATAATGTTTGTTATGGAGATGATTTCCATAAATAAGCTCCCTGAAATAACCTCCAAGGAACTGTAAGGAACCCTATGTTTGGTAATTAATTATGCAAAGCTACTTTTAACATATCTGGAGGTAATCAGAACAAAAGAAGACAATTGTCCTTGTTAATGATAATGAAAATTTACTTATGAATATTGCAGTTACGCACATTACTGTCTGCTGTCACTCATGGCTGGGGTACCTTCGAGCAGTGTTGTTTTCCTCCTCTGGTCATTGATACAACGGGCTAATGAAAAGGGCTGAAGTTAGAGGTGCTGGAGTTTAATTTCAGAAGCCACAATTTGCTCACTCAGATCAGAGTGGGCAGCTCAGCGCCATGTGTCCTGCCCCGGCAGCTCCACACACAGTATGCAGGGGCCCAGCAGGAAAAAGCCCTTCTGCCCACCGGTGCCAAGCTCTTGCAGAGGAGCACTGTGCTCTGGGTTAGTGCTGGGCAGTGGTAGGAGTGTGTCCCACTGGCCATGGGACTGCTGTCACTGCGTTGGTGCTTGCTGTCCCCCAGATTAAAGAGACACCATTTGGTGTGCAGGTAAAGCAGAACTTTTTCATGACCACTTGAAATTGGTTTTTAAGCATTTGAGAGCGCCTCCATTTATCTTTGAGGTAAAGCTGTATCTACCCATATCAGCTAAGAATAAGTTTGCATAAGGTGTGTTCAAAGGTCAGGTTTTCTTTGAGGTCCTGAAGTGACAAATCTGAAGGTCTCCTGGACAGTTCTTGTGTGTGAAAATTAATTATGGACTCCAACTCAGCTTTCTGTGGTCAAGTGCCATGTCCTTCTGCAAAAGCAGACAATCCATCAGAAAGGGCTAGTTCTTGAGTTAGTTTGATTGAACGCTTCAGTGGAATAATCTCAACGCTTCAGTAGAATAATCTTCACACACTGTCTGCTTCCCTCCTTTTACTTCTTACCAGCGTTATGCCTGACCTCTGTGTACATAAATGGTGTAAGTGGCTCCTGGAAGCCACGACTCTATTCTACTGGAAGCCTGATGGAAGACGGTGGATGTTTGTTTCTTTTTGTTACTTGTATGACTGTTGTGTTTTCTCCCAGCTGTACTGATGACCGCATCTGTTCAGCAGTGTGCAGGCAAGAGGAAAGTGATGTGCTGGAGATCTTACCTACATACACAACTCCGGGAAAAGGGATTGGTTTTTTGCTTGCCTCTTGCAGAGATGTGAGGCTGAGAGGCACCAAACTCATGTGTGTTTTCTGGGGTCAGCTGGAAAAGCAGCAGATCCAGGCTTTTGGCTCAACTCTTTTATGCCAAAGCCAGAAAATAGGATAACAACGTAATTAAAATATGTGCTTACTCAGTGTTTCGTAGGAACTTGTTCTCATGTTTTTTGGTGAGCAGTCAGTTTTACCTGTGTGTTTACATGTTATGCTACAAGGTTAGGCCATGACAGCATGGGGTTTCCAGTTTTTGGGGTGGGGGTGGAGGATCTGCACTCTGCCAGAACAGAACTGGAAAATAATAGCAATGGTTGAGTTCCAAATGGAGGATGGAGAATGGCCTAAGCCTCCACAAGATTGCTTTGAAATCTTTTTCTAATTTGACCTCCATGTCCCAGATATTTAAAACTGTAGAGACAGAGACTCACAGAGAAAACTGGTAGAAAACAAGAGCTGATGCAGGTCCTTGATTTCAGGACCTGACCTAAATGACTTTGATCTCTGCATGCAAGCCTGCTTCACAGGTATCTGCAAGGGCTGCTGCCATCCTGTACACATCATTCTACTCTCATGCAATTAGATGCTCCAACTATGATGCCACTTCAGCTTTGTAGTTTGCCCTTTTAATTTTGTCTGTTGCTATGGTAGCAACAAATGATTGCAATCACCGCTGTTTATATTGCAATCCAAGTCACATCAATAGAGATCTTGGAAACTAAACAATAAAAATCTGACTTAACTGTATGTTGTATTTGTTGTTGTATGTAAGAAATTGATCACAATAATCATGATTCATCAAAATCTTTTGTTCCTGAAGGATTTGGAAAATTCCTTTAACTAAAGGATTGTGAAATGGTCATTTATTTCAATGAGCACTTACCCAGTGCTCTTCACAGAGCTGGGCAGTATTTCTTTCGCACTTTTTCCTGAGTATATCCTTGAAAACAATTATTTTAATAGCCTTTCTAGTTTTGAAGAAAGGCTACTTACTGTTTGTTTGGTTTTTTTTAACCTTGAACTAATCATAGTGATGTTTTAGGACTAAAATAATGCATCTTTCAAAAAAGACAGTTCATTGCATTCTCCCTTGCTTTTTATTGGTCTAGTTAGGTTATGCAGGCTTTTTGAGGAAGGATTGTTTTTGTGCAAAGGCTTGTATAAAGGAACTCCTATGAGCTACAACCTTAATGCACTGTAATATCAATTTCTGATTTGAGCATAACCTGATGAGCTTTGAATAAGTTGAGAACACAGAGGAGAGGTAAAGTGGGCACTTGAGCCTGGCCTAGGAGGATCAGTAGTGGTCAGCCAGAGCTGGTTATGCCATCTGCCTGTGCTCACCTGCCAGCATCACTGCCTCAGAGCTCATTTTGGGGACCTGCTCTTTGGAAGGGAGTTTAGCTTCTACTATAGCAAAGCAGCATGAAATCCTGTGTTCCTGGGGTTGAGGCTCCCTTTGCTGTTGCTTTCAGCTGGGAGAGGATTGCTCATCCTGTGGCTGCCCACCCTGGGTGCTGGTGCCTGGACGCAGCAGTCACTGTAGGTAGCCAGGGAAAGCCAAGGCTCATCTGTCCTGTGCATATTTTCTTACAGCAAGTTGAACCTAGATGGTCTAAATAGGAGGCCAGCAAAGGCAATTTGCTGTTTATATGACCCAATGCACATTGGGCATATTGAAGAAAAAAGCCATTTCCTAGTGACTAAATCTCATTAAAAAAGCAATTTGCTGATCAATTACAATGCAATTTAGCTGCTAACTGTTTAATTATCAAAAAAGAAGCTATTTTGTTCTCTGTTCCTATATTTATGAACCATGCTTTAAAATCTCATCTTCAGAGTAGCTGCTTGGAGGAATGTGACTGCTCTATTGATGCAATTACATTTAAGTTAAAATATTCAGTTCAATGTATCAGTTCAAGGAAATATTGCTTTCACAGAAGCTTTTGAAATAGGAGATTCATTGATTTCTACAAAATCTTGACTCTTTATTGTTATTTTCATGCACTATGAAAACTATATTATCTTACATAGATTTTACTGGAGGAGCATTATTTGTTGTAGGTTGGTTTTTTTTCTCTAGTTCTGTGCAGGAATTTCAGTCCTGGAAGCATGTGCTGGACACAGAGCAAGGATCCTCCTGAAATGAAGGCTTTTGTCTCTGGAGGGACTGAAGCAGGTAAAATGCAGAGGTGATATCCAAGAGCTGTGATGCTGGCGCCTGGTTATGATTCCCTTTTTCAGTTTCAGCGCCTGGTGCAGGATGCATGCAGGGCTCAGTTCTGGGAATAGGATGACATTAAAGCAGCAGTGCTGCTATGGCTAGTAGTTTTTCTGCTGTGTTTCTGCTTAAAAGTCCAGCTCCCAAAGTCACCTGAACCTCTCCTCATTCCTTTTCCTAACGCTGTTTCAAGGCTTTGTGATTTGAAGGAAATCTCAAACCCACAAAATTTTCAGCATTCATCAATGGATGAAGAATAACGCAAACCTATTGCTCTGCTTTTTCATCTACCCTGGGGGTAGATCCTGTGGGAGTGTAACTCCTGGTACCATTTGACACTCCCCTGAGGCCTCTGAAGAGTGATGTGCAGTGTGTGCCTCGTGCTCAGACCATCAGCATTTGTCCCAGCTGAGTCCATTTGGTGTATGGTGGTTACTGTGCTAATGCTTGTGTGCCCCTGGGTATGTCTGGTCAGTGTTTGAAATCATGGTGCAGGAGCAATCCCAGATGAGGTAATTATGAATTGCTGGTGATGTAATAAAATTCGCAAAACCCTACAGTGGTTCTAGGAATAAATTATCGGTTTACAGGTCAGTAACTGCAAATCTCACTGTTAAGCACTTAGGCAAAAAAGCAGTTTCTCTCAGGATCACCTGTTTTCCCTCTTTCTTGCACATGGATGTATGGTTATTGTTCGTTTCCAGTGTGGCTAGGTCTGAAAGGTTCTGTTTATGAGCACAGGGGTATGGCACATATAATTATTTATTGATTTAGCTCAAATGATTAATGATTCAGCTTTAATAGGTCTGGTTTATTGCTGTACGTAAACAGTTTTGAGGTAATTAAAATGGTTTGATTGCTCTGTGAGGTGAGACTTGCCATACACACACACGCACGCGTTGCAGAATCATCCTGAGGATGACACTCAAACCCCACCATGCTGCAGCCCAGCAGCTGGAGCAACCCCTGGCCTCTGCAGTGCTCTGAGCATGTGGTGCGAGACCAGCCCCGGCCTCTCAAAGGGGAGTTCTGGTATCACTTTCCTAATGAAACTCATTTGCTGAAGTTTAACTATTGACGAGGAAGTCAGAGTGCCTTTGGTCACAACCCTATAAAGGCTCATCCTCAGACTTCAGCATGAGTGGGATGAGTCCTGTGCTTAGTGCAGAGGATCAGGCATTTGCGAGATCAAAGATGCTGCCACCAAAGTCTCTGCCGTTCGAAGCTGAAAAGCACAAGGGTGTGTGTGTGTGTGGGGGGGGTGTGTGTGTGTGTGTGTGTGTGTGTGTGTGTGTGCGCGCGAGTCGGTTCCGTAGCACAGCACAAGCTCTATCTGAGAACAGACCTGTGCTCTGCAGGCTCGGGCTCCAGTGAGGAGGGTGAGCTCGGGTGGGCACCTCCTCCTCAAGGGTCTGATGTGCACACAGCAGGGCAGAGTTCAGCTGCTGTGTTCCCTGCAGCACTGCGGGGTGCCCGGGGCTGCTCCTGCCAGTGCTACCTTGCAGGGTGCAGTGTGCTGGGGATGGGGCCGTGCGCCCCAGAAGCACTGGGCACCAGAGTGCCCTGATTCTACACCTGCCCTTCCCGAGGAGTGGCAGCACATTTAGAACGTGAAATGGGCCCAGCAAATGAATTCTAACTGTGAAATGAGACTTTTATTTCAGCTAAACCCGTGTATTTAGATTATAGAGCTGTGGATTGAAATGGTTTGTTCCAGCTTCCCTGCTACCAAATGCCTGTTTAAATAAAAGGAGGCTGCTGAATAATTCAAATAAATATTATTCAATAATTTAGAAACCTTGTAATAAGGATTGAAGCCTGACCCAGTAAAACCTCAAGTGCCTTTATGCTCTTTATTAGCAGATTTTGCTGGAGAAAGGACTGTTTCTGTGTAGGGATGTTTTGGTTTTGTATTGTTTCCTTTCATCTGGCCTAGCAGTAAGCAGGGGTTGAGATTGTGCATCCATTACAGAGTGTTTGCCATGGGTGCTCTGACCTCCCTCGTTGTGGCTAGCACACTTTTGATCTTTCATCAGCTTGTGAATGCAAAGACAGGCTGTCACTGTGTGCAGAAGACAGGAGGTCTTGGAAATGGCACATCAAGTGAACTGCAGCTGTCTTACAGGAAATGAGTAGCAAGTCACTCATGCTAATGAGAAATCTGCAAATTGATCAAATATTTTGCCTGTTTGAAGCCGTGAGTACAGTGCTCCCTATGGCAGATCCTGCTCTGGTGGGAGCTGAGCAGTGCTGAGAGCCAGCCCTCTTGCCTGTGGGGCAGCTGAGCCAGAGAGACAGCTCAGAACAGGAGGGGCACATCTTCAAGAAGCTGCCCTTGACTTACAGAGAAGCCTTTCTGCTGCTATGCCCGGCTTTGTCAGAGGCGTGCTCGCCCTTTCTTTTACCTTAAAGGAGGAGAGCAGTTGAAATCCCTGAGCTCCAAGTTGCTAAAATTGCTGTTGAGGAGCAATTCTCGGCGGGCTCCTACATATGGTTTGAGTTGATTTGACAGGACCAAGATTTCCTAGGCAGGATGCCAAAGCTTTGAATTTCCCAGTCTCCATCTGCCTTTCAGTAGGAATGATGGGTCAGTTCCACATATTGAATGGGAAGGGGAGGGAATTTGCATATGGTCCTTAAGTACTTGCAAGTCTACTTTCATTTCCACTTAACCGTGGGGTTAAGAGGGATTCTCTGACCTTCAAAACACTGGCTAATAAAATAATAATAATAAAAAGAGTTTTTACTGACCTGTTAGTGATGCACAAAAACTTGAATTCATTGTTTGTTATCTCCAAAGGGCTGTCACTTAGGGCTGTTTATGAGTCCAGCCACTTACAAAAAGCAGGCTCTCTGGGGAGAAGGGATATGGAGCTCTGGAAGAGGCTGACTGATAAATATTTGGTAATTGTAGCTTCAGAGCAATGTTTTAAACACAGAAGCATATCATGAAGCTGATAGCTGAGAGAATGAACAGAGCTTGGTCTGTATCAGTAACTACATTATGCACCATAGCAGATTGACATTAATAAGTACGGATCAAATGTGTATCTAGGGAAATAATCTGTTATTCTATTACATGCCAATAATAATATGTAGTGCTTCCTCATTGCAATATACAGTCTATTCTACTTCTCGCAATTAAGGGAACCTTTCCCTTCTAAAACTGCCTATAACTCACCAGTACATGTTATCGTTGCACTGAAAGCATACGCTATGAGAATGCATGAGCTATTTGTTTGATGATAAACCTCTTTTCAAATCTGAAGTCATCGCTACAAAGGGAAATGGGGCTGAAGAGCTCAGAGGAATGCAAAAGGCAGGGAGGAGAAGGAAGTATGAGCTACTGGCCTGTATACAAGGCTTTGTCTCAGAGAAGAGAATGGCTGTTCTGGCTGGACTTCTCCACCTGATGCCTTTATTCATGTGGGTCTTGGAAGTTTGGTTTCCTTTCTCACCAAGGCCTGTGCTGGTTGGTGGCTCTTGGAGCTGATAACTGTGTCTTATGGCTTGTACAATGTGATCCAGTTTGGGCTGTTTTTTCATCGATATCTTACAGTAATGCTTGAGTTGCTCCTTTATAGTTTGCCAAGTTTTTTGCAACAGAAATTAATATGTGCTACCTTACATGTGCTATCAGTCTTAAGAGTTTGTTGGCAGTGAAGAGAGCCATGTTTTGAAGTGCAGCATGCAATGGAACTGCAGCGTATCATTGTCAGAATGCGGGAATATGTGCTGTCTTCTCATCTTCTGGAGGTGGGTGGTTCATGTGATGGATAAGGAAATGTAACTGGATGCTTGTCAGAAACTTACAGTCTTTGCACTTGTGTAAAATTTCCTCTGTGTAACAAGAACTTCAACACCAGGGCTTCTATTGTGGCATCTCACTGACTGCAGAGAGTTGGATTAGGAGGGGGATAATAATGATGACAGCAGAACAGTGTACCAAAATACTTGAGAGTGTTTACTAGAGCCCTGGGATGAAAGACCATTTAATACATATTCCTTTGCTAATACATCCTCCCAAGACTTGCTCAAATGTGCACAAGTGCAAGGCTTTCCTCAAGGGGAATGAGGAATAAAAAAAGGATTTTTATCTGATGCTGTAATCAGCTGATATACACATTAAAAAAGAAGTTATCTTAGTAAGATAAGAACCACAGTTTATTACTGAATTAGCAAAACAGAATCAAAACTGAAGTTACAACTTTGGTTTTGGTCTGGAAGTTTCAGCGCATATGGTTTCTCTGGGACAGAATAGAGAGTCATGTAGGTTAGATTTCCAGGCTTGGTGATGATGCTCTGTGATAGGTGCGTACGTGAAGAGGCAGGTAGTAAAGAAGTGTATGCATAAATAAAACACATAAACTTGCATATGCCCTTCTGAATTGAAATTATGTTTTTCCAAACCAATCAGTTACTAGCCCCAAATTCACTGAGATGTCATTCTGCTGCGGTGGGTAATGCAGGAAATACTATTTGTGATAGTTACATCCCTGACCTGGACCAAAACACCATTACTTAATACACAGCCTGGGATGACTGATAACCCTGCTCGTTTTGTGCCATCAATTTAGAGAAAATGGGAGCTGTTTGTTTATGAAAATGACCATGGAGACCCAGATTTACAGCTTAATATTATCCTTAGGTTTTGCTGAGGAAAAAGCAGTCTTTTGAAAGAGTGAACTTTTAATTGTTTATGTACACTAGAAAGGTGCAGTCTATTGTAGACAGCTCACAAATTGCCTGCCAGCCTATTTATGTGGGAATTGTATTCAGTGCCAAGCTTCCTGGGCAGATACAAAACTTAATAAAATCTGTTACAAGTGATACAAGATAAAATCATTGTAAAAGGCTCCTGTGCACAGCCCATGCAGATGCCCACTGAGCCAAGGCACTGGGAGTCAGAGCTCCTGCTTTCTCTTCATGGCAGCGTGCAGCAGGTTGCAGTCTGGATGATGAGGAAGGGCTTTATTTGTCTTGTTTTAAATGCAAGTGCCCTGCAAAGGGCACTCTGTCCTGTCGGGCCCCAGCTTCGATGCTTGTGCTTGTCTGCGGGAGGGGATGTTCAGCCACGGTAAGGCCTTGGTGAGGCTTGTGAAACTGCTGGTTTCCAATCAGTTGGAATGGCAGCAGAAGAGACATAAAGTTGTGGTAATTGGGTAGGAGTTGGTTTTACATGGAAAAGGTACTAATCTTCTCAGTTGTGGCTGAAGAAATTCCACTTTTTATCCATTAAACTGTCTTGAGTATCTAGAAGGAAGGTATCTCTTGGACTGGCAGAGACATATTTAATTAAAGGATTAAATCATTGCATATACATCTTATAATGAAAACATTTTATCAGGCTGTCTTTTTGAATCTAATGCATTATTTTATCACCAAAGCAAAATGTACATTATTTGGAACATTAATATTTAGGCAGATTTTTAATCCACTGTCAGAGAAGAAAAATAAAATTCCCAAACAAAGATTAATATATATTTTTAAAGGCAATTCATCAATGATTAATGATCTAATGAATCTAGTACATCTATCACTCTACTGGAGCATGCATTCAGAAGGCTGTATTAGAGAAACAGATGGTACTGTTTGAATAGAGTTAGGAGAAAATGAAAACAACTTTTAAGAGGACCTCCTTTGAAATTACCTTGAAGCAAAAGCTTTGTAGTTAAACTCTTCATAGTTTGGATCATGAGCTAATTCAAATGGGTTTCAGAGGAAGACAATAAAGTTCCGTTGTCTTACATGGGACAATTATTTGGCTCAGTACGTGTATTATTAGGGGGATTACATTAGCAGAATGGGAGCCAGTTGGCCCATGAGTCACGCTGCTGTGGGGACACTGTTTTCTAAGTGCAGCAATAGGTATAATCCATCCTCTTGAACTGAAAATTTGATTGTGTTTTGTAACATACCAGAATGAGTTTTGCTCCACTACATGGTACCCTGTCACATCCCTTTAAATCCTCCTTCATGGATTTCTGTGCAATTACAGACTACTGAGGAGCTAAGAAAGGAAGAATCTGACAAATAGGCTGTAATCTGTGACTTAGATGAATGAAGTAGAGCCTTTCTCCTTTAAATTTATCCTGTATGAATTTTAATAAGAGCATAATTTGCTGTAAAAAGTGTTCTTGGTAATAAAAATCCTACCTTGGCTTTCATGGAAGCGTGATGTTTCCAAACAGGTAATCTGTAAGTGGGAGTAATGACAAGTTGTACTGCATCTCAGCTTTAGGGAGTAATCAGGAGCGATGAGTGGTGTGGGGAGCCCTGGAGCCTGTGTCACCACAGGCTGCTTCTGGGAGTGCGGGAGCTGGAGGGGTAAGACTGTAAAGATGGGGTTTCGATGGTGCCAAGGTCCTGAAATCAACGCTGGTGTCAGGCGAATTTGAGACACTTGTAATGTTCACACCAGTCATATGTTATCATATGAATGGTGCTTTGTACACAGGTGCCTACATGTCATATTTTCTGCTGTGTATTAGAGCTCGATTCCACACTGTTCCTCAAAGGGCCACAGAAAGAGAGAGGCCCCAAGCATAAGCAGCTTGTGCATGGCCTTTGCTGGCACAGCTGCTTGAGCTCCATGACCTGGTCCTCTGGGTTGCCCACATTTTTATTAGGAATATGCCATCTTTGGGGAGGTTATTCTGGTTCTTATTCACAGTAATTGCAGAGGGTCATGTGTCAGACACCAGGTTCAGCTGGTTCCCACCTCTCATCACCCACTGCTGCCCCTTAGAAAAGGGTCTTCCTGAGGACAAATTGTCTGAGTGGCCTTACAGGTTGTGGGTGCTCTTTTGGGAGGACTTTGTGATGAGAAATGGAGCCTCTGCATCCCTGTGGGGCAGAGCGACCTGCCCTTGGCTGTTGATCCAGCATGGCAGGAGGTGGCTGGGTTCCTCTCCGGAGCCTGTGGATCTGCTGGATGGGCACAGGGCCGGGCTTCCTCTGCCAGGAGACACTTTTCTTGCAGCCGGGTCTTGCAGGATTTTCAGTGCAGCAGAGTCATGGCACAAAAGCGACCTTCATTTCTTGTCTGCAAGGACCCAAGTGATGGGGTGGGGTACGGTGGGGTCTGGTCTACCCCAGAGGCATCCGGATGAGCCTGAGCTGCAGGCTCCCTGCAGGAGGTGGACCCATGGCAGAGGCAACGGGTGCCACACATAGGATCAGCAGGGAGGAAACAATCAGCCAAAAGGACTTTGGAAATGTCCTTTAAAACGAGGTGGGGGGGAATCTGCTCAGAACAAATCCCTGCAAAACTTTATAACCTTCCTTGGCGGCTGAAGAAAAGCTATTACAGTCTGGTGGTTACTGTATATTGCAAAGGTTATTTCCAAACACTTGGCTAGCACCTGGGGAGAAAATATATGCCTTGTGGTTGACTAGCATCTGAGTGCTTCCTTTCAGAGGATGTATGCCTCTGGTGTAATGAACACAGCAATCATCAGGTGCTGTGAGAAAAGGACAAATATTATTGTTATGATTAAACTGTGAAGGTTAAATGAATCATTTGCTAGGGCTGAGGAGTACTGGTATTAGACTGACTGAGGAACATAGGGAGGAAAATGCCTTTCTGAATTCTCTCCCTCTGTCTTATTGATGGTGTGTTTGAGGCTTAAATTATGTGCCAGTGTAGGAACGTTAGTGTCCCTGATCACAGGAAAAATTGTGTTTGGGATCTCTTGTGATTTCTATCCAAGCTGTTGGGAAGTTCTCATTTCCTGAATCTTTTTCTTGTTCTGAGAAGTGCAGAAGGTGCCCTACATTCACAGGCTCATTATCAGTTCTGTGATGAAAGGGTTCCTTTGCATGTGGAGGTTTCATGCGTTTTGAAGTACTAGGTGCAAAGAAGCTAACAAGGGAATAGAGCGGAACGGAGATCTGTGCCTGCCAACACAGCGTGAGAGGTGGTAAACAGTGAGAGCGAATGTGCCTACTGCACCTCGAGCCACCTCTACCCTCCCTCAGCATTTACACAGGCTCCACAACCCGCACACCTTTGGCACCTGTGAGGAGACCCTGTAATCCAGGAGACGGTGGCAGCAGGATTCCCACTGCTCTGAGGAGGCTCTTGGATTCCAATATGTTCTCCCATATGCTTTAACACTTTCGCATTTCTTCCATCTGTTTCTGGGAAATGTGAAGGAATTTAATGATCTTTCCTAGGGTTATTAAACCAACAGCTGTTGTCATTAATAGAGGACATTCTTTACTGCAGCGTGCAGATTCCAGTGATAAATCCAGCCCTGCCACCCTGTATTTCTTTTTAATGAATACAGCATTTGTACTGAAACTGAGGTTATGAATGCAGCGAGTTCTTAAACTACTACATTATAGTGTAGCTTTGGCATAAAAATAGGGCACTTTTTTCTCCCTCCTCACGTTCCTGGTTGCTTTTTCTATGAAACACATTTATGCTGGGTGAGACAGATTCTTTTTTCATTCCCATTTTCCTTCCTTTTCCTCTTTTTCTTCCCCTGCCAAAAAGCAAAATGGAAATTGGAAAGAAGGTTGCTCAAAACCATGGAATACATCCCACTGGAATAGCCACTTGCTGGTGAAGTTTATTTGCAGAAAGAAATGATCTTTCCCTCTTCATTTTAGAAGTTCCTCTGGCATGCAAAATTGATGGTGACTTTTATTGTATTCGGAGCATATTTTTGCCTTCAGTGACTTCTTGTCCTGCGTCTTAATGAAGACTGTAAATATCTGCTTGGATACACTTTATGTCTAATTACGCACTGTCCTGATTTTCAGTACTTGCCCTTGATACTGTTATCGAAAGAGCTTTTTTGCTGCATCACTTTGATTTCCCACTCTTTTTTAATAGTACCATAACCCAACATAGTAATTACACTTTTGAGCTCAGTGAAACACACCAAGTGAAGTAGTGATGGTTTAGGTACTTGCATTGTGGCCCCATATCTAACAATCTGAATAACCAGTGTTAAAGTTGTATATGAACAGCCAGGACACTTCTGATGAATTTCGCTTTGGAGTAATTGCTGCATTTGTGTCATTAATAAATGAAAACAAGAAGTAAATGCTTTCCTGTTGTCTTCTGTGGCTTATTCATCCTGCACCTTAAAAAACAAAGCACACAACAAAGTACTTTTTCATCTTGACTAAAATGCATTTTAAAATTAATTGGTTTAGTGGCTTGAAAGCTTCACAAATTGGATTAGGATCCCATCTGTAAACCAGCTACAAGTAATGGGTCTGGCCTCTCTGTTATCTTTCTGATGATTTTCTCACCTGGCATTTTCATTAATATCATCCCTGCACTGACATTGTAAGCAGAGATGAGCAGGAGCTGAAATATTCTCTGCCATGGGAGAAGGTTTGGGCTGAAATCACCAATTTAAAGGAGATTTACCAAACTGCTCAAAATGCATATATTGGAACCTGAAATAATTTGCATGGGAATGACTGAGCATGCTTAAATGCAAATATCATGTTAGGTACTCAGCATTGCTATCATGAGAGGAAAGGATTAGACATGAATGGGGTAAACCACTCAAGAACATGACGAGAGAAAACAGATACTTCTATCTCTGCGGTAGCCCTTTCATAAACTTGCGGGCCAAGCCAAGGAATCATGCTAATGTCCCGTAATAAACAGTTTCATTGTAGGGTCTCTATGTCCAAGGGCTACTTGCTGCATTAGAGGTAATTACTAAATGATGATGCATCTACCTAAGGGCTCTGTGCTGTCCCCGCGCGCTGCAGCACATGCCTCCTTTGGAACTGGAAACAATGACTGAAATTCAGGCGTCTTCACAGATTCCTGTTTTTTTCATTTTGTTGAGCCAAACCTCTGTGCTAAAAGTAGCAATCCTTTTCCCAAAGAGCAGGGGCTCAGGTACTATGATTATGAACATCCTGTAACCTCACTGCTCTATGTATGGTGGGACAGAGGTACAGTGGCTCAGATGGATATATTAAACACTTGACATTCACCTCTGCAGAGAAAGATCCTGTTTTGAAGTATAAAAAGGAACTGAAATAGAAGTAGAGCCTGTGTGAAATGTCAGCCCTGGTGTGCGTGGTTACTTTGAATAGAAATATTTACTACTGTTGTGACAGGCTGGACTCGCAGTCTCCTTTTCAGGAGAGAGAAAGCAAAAGAAGAAAAGCAGCTGGTCTTTAAAGGGCAGCAGGAGCTCTGGATCATTTATTCCTTGCAGCATTTCCCCTTAAACAGAACTTTTCTGTGGATGCTTCAGGCTGGTTTTAAGACTGGTTCTGGGCTTTGCTTTCTGCTTCCCAGGGAACTTATCTGGGGGCAGGTTTTCTGGCACAACGGGACCCTCAGGAAGGGGAGAGAGTTAGAAAGACCCTTGTTTCCCAGGGAGCAGGGACCCTTCTTCCCTGCCACCGGAGCCCGTGCCTTCCACCCCTGTCTTGCAGGGGAAGTGGGTGCTGCCAGCAGAAATGAGCATCTCCAGGCACCAACCGCATCCCCAGTCACGGAGCTTGCCCCAGCACCAAGGCAACGAACGCCCTGACATCTCCGTGCTTCTGTCCTCTCCTGCTTAGTTTGCTGCAAGGTGCCTGTAGTCCTCATCATGTGCTCGCATGGCTAAGCACCCATCTCTTCGGGGAGCCCCTCACGTGTTTCTGGGACAGACACCAAAAGTGGTGCTGACATTTGAGTGCTGATTCTTCCCAGCTGAGCAGCGATTAGAAAAGCAATCTCTTGTGCTCAGGCGCTGTGGGACCGTGTCCTGCTTGTGCAGGCAGCACTGTCTCCTGAGGCAGCCGTGTCACTGCTCTTCCCCACATACTCACAGACCTCCCCTGTTTAAAGCTAGGTTTAATCTGCAGTACTGTCACTGCTATGTGGAAAAGTTGCATAAGACCCATTGCATTTCAGAAATGAAGAATCCATCCTGAAAGTGGAGATTGCATTTGAAATATACCTGGGCTTGGTAATGTTCTAAGTGTAATGCCTCCAGCATTTTTCACTTTCAAGGTGACAGAAATTGAAAGATGGATTCCTGCAATTTTGGCATTTATGATTCAACTGAGAAAAGGTCAGCTTCTCCATGGAATCTTGTTTAAACTGGTAGAACGGCATGGAAATGTCACATTGTCTTCCTGATAGTGTCACTGGTGCCTTGATTAACAACAGGTTCAACCTGTAATGCAGAATAAACCCAAATGCCACAAATAGCTCAATAAGAGCCCAGTTCATAGTGCCTGAGAGATCAATAGAAAGATTTCCCGTCATCCCACCAGCGTGGGGTCTGGTCTAACTGAAACGCTGAGAAAAAGAGAAGTTGGTGCTGTTATTCAAAAACATGTTACTTAGCCCTGCAGGAGCCAGGACCCCTTCCCTGCAGCTGAGGAGCCCAGGAATGATAGAGGAAACCCCTATAAGGGCTGGCCCTGGGGCTGGTTGTGGCCACCTGGCCAGAATGAGCCCAATGGGTCTCACCTGGACCCCCAGGTCCTGCAGGACCTGTAGCACTATTTAAGCTCAGCCTGGGGCAGCATCCTTCCTTTTTTCTGCATTGTGGGAGCAGCAGCCTCAGCTCTGCTGTGATCATGGACAGCACATGGGCAGCTTGGCTGGAAGTTTGCTACTGGAGCCCGGTGAGTTGCTTTTGCTGCTGCCCCATGAGAGGGGCACTCAGTGGGTAAATCTCAAATAACTCGGGGTGTTCTGCACTGGAGGCTAGCAGCACAGGTCTAGAAAGCTGCTGCCCCTTATGTGGCCAAGCAGCTGCAAGGGCTGGGCTTCCCCTGTTGATGTTTTCAGTGTTACCTTTAGTTCCATAGTTACCCCCCCTTTGCTTCCTTTTCCTGTGAAGCTTCAGCTTGTGTCTCTATGAGGAAGACTCATGGGTATGTGCTTGCTGCCTGGCATCTGCAGCAAAAGAAGGTTTTGCTGTTTTGCCCCTGGAGAGGCTTCTTCAGGTGTCTTCATGGATCTCTCCTCATTGCAGCTCTTGCTCTCTTTGTGTCTTCTATGCTGTTGCAGCAGCACACTACTCCTGCCATGTGCTGTCTGCAAGTTGAGTGTATGCTTGGTAACTCTTCCAGCATATGACGGTATTCAAATGTGGCTGTGTATTACTGGCTAAGGAGTGTGGTGATGGTGATAAAGACTATATTGCTGTCCTCGGGATCAGAGATCTGTGTAAAAATCAGTTGCTTGAGTTCATGTTGCTTCCTGCCTGCAGCAGCAAGCAGCACTGCTGTGTGGGGTGGGCAGTGGACATCTCAGCTAAAGATCTACCTTTCCAGCTTGTGGATGATGTGACGCAGTTGAACACAAGGATGAATTTGGAGGATGTGAGTGGCAAGCTGGCAATGACCAGCAGCAGTACCGTGCCTTTCCTGATGGTGATGGCTTTTCATATGTGTGGAGGGAACAGAGATGCCCTGTGCTCCCTAGGGAGGCATGGGCCCCACACTGCTTCCAGTGCTGTGAGAAACCTAGGATCGTGGGGTCACAAAGCCTTCACTGCAGGTGGAAGTGGAATTAGTGTAATATGAAGTTTGCTTCCGATGAAGCTCAAGCAGAGCTGAGTAGTTTGGAAGGTATCTGACGAAGCAAACATCAGCATTGTAAAGAATCAGACTGTTCAGTTATTGCTGTGTTTTTCTAACATGCTTTGCCATCAAATCCTTTCAAGAATTCAGGAAAATATAAACCACAAAAGTTGCTGGGCATATTGAGGTGTGCTGTCATGGGGAAAAATATATTGTGGACCATCAGACTGGAGGGTTCAAGAGTTTTATATGGGAGATCCCCTAATACTAGCAAGAACATTTAAAGAAGTGTCTCAGTGGTAGGGGGTTAATCTCTCCTGCTCTGATGGTGTCAGCTTAAATGGGGAGAGCATAAATATGCATCATCCTATGCTTCTGGTAGGAAGCTATAAAAATGGACACCATACAAATATTTATTAGGGCTGAGGAGCAAAGGGACACTTCCACCTCCTCACTGCTGGGCACTGAGGGATGGAGCAGCATCAGATTCCCTGGTGAGCAGCAGCACAGGGAAAAGCAATTATGAAGAAATAAGTGCATGTGGTGGAGGAAAAGCACAAGTTTAAGGGGGCTGGAGGCAGGATGCTGAAGCCTGGCTAACAATGTCCCTGGAATACTGCAGACAGGCATCTGATTGCTCTAATGTTCAGACGATCCTCCTTGAGCAGCCCTTGGTGAAAGCTGCTCAAAGCTTCTGCCTCTGAATAAATGAAGAAATGATCATTTAAAGACACTGCAGTGAGCTTGAACTATTATCTTAATTTCTGTTGTGGCCGTGGTCTGGACTGAATGGATGCCAGTCTGTGACTGTGAAGTGCTACCCTAGTAAACACCATGAACCACTAGTGATTGTTTTTTTTCTAAGTGCTAAGCTTTGCCACTACGATGGCTCTTTCCATTCCTCACTGCTGTTTCTAAATATCGGAGGAAATGCAGGGTGAAATAACCAGACTGATTTCTTTTTAATAGTAGCTTTATGCTAAAATGCAATGATTTGAGTGGAGGTGAAATAAAACTTCTGGGGAAGAGCGTCTTCCTCCTTGGGCTGGACTAGTTAAAAAAAACCTAAACCCCAAACTGAAAAGATTTAGGTCTGAAACAGACGCGGCAAATATTCCAAGAGAAAGCTGAGAATGTTTGTCTTGTGCTCATATTTGGGTACTGTGTGCTCTGTGCAGAGGTGGTGTTTAACCCCATCACCTCTCCTCTGGCTTGAAGCTCTCTCGGCTCCCTGTCTTTCTCCATAACACCCCGCTCAGATTATCCAATTAACACAGTGAATTTAAGCAGTGAACAGGGTTTGAGTTTCGTGGGTCCCATTTGGAACCAGAAGAGTGGCTCAAGCAGTTGAAAGTCTGTTTCACTAAGTGTACCATTTAGAAAAAGTCATTTCTTTCCCAGTGTGCCTTTCCTGCCCCCTGAGGAACAATGTCCGGGGGCAGATGCGGAGCTAGGTCATGTGCTGCTGGTGCACCAGCGTTCCCCTTTCAGCTCCTCCCCTGTGTGAATCAGCGATGGCAAAGTATTGGAAGGCAATTCCTTTAAGTACAAGCATGAAGAGATTGAAGTGGAGGTTTAAATTAAAAGCTCACTAAAGTGGGACAAACTTGTTTGCAGAATGATTATAATGATATATTGTAAATACACAATTTCAACCTATCTAAACTAAACACATGGGCACAACTCCATTTTAATTTTCATCTCATGAATTAGAGCCTTGCTGCAACTCTGTGTGGGGTAAACACCGTATTTCTGCTACATTAGTAGGATGTGATCCAGTGTGGAGTGCTCCACACGATTACCAGGGGAGTGATCATCTTTGTTTTTCCAAGATAACATTTAAGTGAGAGAAATATGCTCTGCAACTGATAGCAAAATGTGGTGTTTTTTGAGGTGCTCTACTGATTTGTATGGTAAGTAAGCTTAAATTGTGCACCCATTTAAAAATACAATTTGCAGAGTGTATTCATAGCACCAGTGGGGTATGCAAATTCACATTTGTGTGGGACTTCCAGGCTTTTGAGGTTTTTATTTCATCTGGCATAGGAAACTTGGTAGAGAAAAAATCTCTTGACATGTTCAGATTTGATTTAAGTGTTGCATCCTTTATTTGTTATTATATGTAGCAAAATGAAGAGGTTTTTAGCATTTAGCTCTGCAAACATTAAAACACACTACTTTTGGAGGGGTTTCACTTTTCTCCCTCAACTGAGTTTCAGTAAGAGCATGACACATTTGCAGTGCATTAGAGGTTTTGATAGGACTGGACCTTTTAGCAGCTCTTCTGACTTTCAGACCTGTTCGAACAATGCAATGTATAATATCCCACCCTACTTATGGCTAAGGATGTTATTTTTCTGTCTTGAAATAGTGCATCAAAGAAGCACAATCAGTTTGGAGTTGTGGAAAAAAGTCTTTCCTGGGTTAGACCTGGAAAAAAAAAATGAAGTGGAATTTGGAGAAGCAGGGATGATAGCTAATGCTGAGAACTGACTGATACCTTAAAGTTATTCCCTTTCCTAGAACTCGAGGTAATTTCCTACTCTCATCCAATCTGTGGTGAGTCCATTTCCATAGTGGCTAATGTCTGTCATCACTGATAGTACAAGAGCTCCTGAATATTTCCAGGAAAATGTTGTGATTATTAGCCAAAAATAACTGCACAGAATGCTAAGTCACTGTTTGGTTTCTTGGAAAATAAAATGCTGGCCTTAAAGTGACTTGATGGGTAGCCATCAGGGAGCATGCATCACATACAGGCTGTAAGACATTAAGTAGTACCTTTGCATATATCAAGCATGTTGAACAGAACACTAACCAGCCTGAAATCTTGACATTTACTGAAATGGATCACCTACTCAGAAGGTGGCATTTCTGAAGTAGCAAGGAGCACACCAGGAGACATCAGGATCAGGATGTCTTCAGTAGTGCAGAAATCCCAGACCTGAGCCGGGTGTATTGATTCACTGATTTTCTTAATATCTACAAAGACAAATGAACTATCTGCCCTGCAGCTCATTGCATCTAGAGGTAGTCCTTTAAATCAGTCAAATGACTGGTGCTCTTGTGTGCCTGCTCCAAAACATGCCACTGATTAGAAAACAAGTTGAGCTTATCGGCTTGGATGTAGGTTTGCAACTGGTGTTTGAAGTCACATTTGAAGCCCCCCACTTCAAAAGGGACTTAGTGCAAACCATTTTGGCCAGTGGAGGTTCCCCAGGCGGTCCTCAGCCTTTGCTCCAGCTCTTGTTCCTGCTCAGGGCTTTTGGGAGATTTATCGCAACTGGAAGAGCAGATAAAGAGATGCAGTCTCTGGGATAGTTTTCGTGATATTCTCATGGGAGCTGGAGGCTGTGAATAATTGTCAGTGGCTTGCACATGCAGAAAATTCTTAGCACGTACTGAAGTGTTATCAGTAAATATGTGCTATTAAAGTGATGGGCAGTTGGTTCAGCAGATTTGTGGAGATGGGTGAGATTGAACAATTGCAGGTCTTAAAATAATGCTGAAATGCAAACCTGTTTTCCTACGATCCTCTTAATTACCACATGTAACCTCTATTTTCAAAGTGTGTATAAATGTCTATGTGCTGTGCAGGCATCCTCACATATTTCTGGATGCTTTCTTAACTGCTCAACAAAGTAATGGTGTGTTGAAATTAGATACAGGAAGTTTGACCCTTGAAGGTTAATATTTTTTGACTGAATTGGGTGGGTGACTGGGGAATTTCTCAGGGAAGGTAATTATGTTTCTGTTGCACTAAGTTGAGTACTTCCCTAGTTTAATATATGGTATAATGGAACGTTCTTTAACTCTTTCAAAGAGCAGGAACTTGCTCCTTCTGTGGAGACGATGTTTCACGTTTTCTAGGAGAAGCCATTTTCTTGTGTGAGCATTTAGACATAATTTAAGACACACATTTATTTTCAGTAGTAGACTGACTGTCTAGGGGCATACTCTTGACACCATTTGATATTCAGCATGTCTGAATGCTTTCCAAAGTTGCTTGTTAATAATAATGTTAGCTGCTTTTTCCCTCCTTTAGATCTGTACCTGATCTCCTCTGTCTTACCCTCTTTAGACTAACTTTATTTCACCTCTGTTTCAAAACCAGTTGTTTGAGAACTCGGACCTTTTGCATTCTCTGCAGTTGATGTTTTGCAGCGACATCGTGTTGCTGACTTGTTCCATCCATGATCCACAGTACCTGCCAGATGCCTTCTTCGTGGCTGCTGTGAGGGTGCTTGTTACTCATCCTGTATTTGTGCAGCTGGTTATTCCTGCCTTTGTCCTCTTGACTGCCTGGGGGAGCAGCCTGAGAAGCAGAAAAGGCCTTGGTGCTCTGCAAGCCCTATTCAGCAGCAGCTGAAGTAGCCCTGTGTTATCAGCACTGTTCTGGTCACAAATAAAGCGCAGAGCACCTTTTGGGTTTATGATGTCAATTATCTTACAGAGATCCAGAGGGAATATGTTACTGCGTTAATCATTGCCAACACATTCAATCTGGAGCTACGGTTCTGCAATGTAGGCCCAGGATGTATGTCCTGCATATAGCATCTTGCATGTCAATGGGGCAGCTTAGAAAAATGAGTGGTGCATAATGCACATCTGTGTTTTGCATAATGCTGACATCTGGGTTATTGCTGCTTTGCTGCTTTGCTGTGTTTGGTGGCAGGAAGCTATCTGACTCTGCTGCTGTTTGTGTGTTTATTCTGTGAAGTTGGAGGCTGTGAAACACCACTTACCTCCAATCCCAGCATCCTTGTGACAATCTTTATGAAGGCAGAAACAGATTTGTGATTTGCCTGCTAGACAGCAGCTTTCCTTTCCTGGCTACAGAGGAGTGGACTGCAGCTTGGAATCTTGCTGTGGGAACAGTCTTGCTAGCTGTTCCCCTTAATGAAGTGCTATGAGGTGTTTCTATGTGTATTAGGGCTGTTGCAGCATAGCTTTTGCAGGAAAGTGACTGTGAGAAGCAAGCCTTCTTTAAAGTTAATCAAATGCATTGCTGTTTGCCTAGTAGGCTAATTGTGACAAGCACAGGACCACTGGAGCTGTCACTGCTACTTGTGCGAAGTGCTTTTGGTGACATTAAGATGCAGTGGTAGGACAGATAAATGGGACTTGGGTTGTAGGTCTCCTGCCCCGACCAGCTCTTTCACATGTGCAAGATGTGCGGCAATGCTATTAGCTGGGGGTTGGCATCTCTCTGCATTGAGTGTCTGTGGTTAAGTTACCCCATGGACTATGGCACAGTTGAGAGCAAGGTCCTGATTTCAGCGAGGAGAGAGGAAAAAAATAAACAATGTGGAAGAGATCATGCAGGGCAACAAAGACCTGGGCAATTATTTAGAGTTTAAACAAGGATTTGTGTTGTTTGTACTCTGGATGCTGCCTGGGGAATGGTGTGCCAACAAACCGTTCCTGGCCGAATTGCTGGTCTGGAACTGCAGCACTGTGTTGACATTAGATTCCATAGTTCAGTGAGCAGCAGGGCACATGACACAGAAGAGGAGCACAGCATCTTCTAGAAAGGTTGATTTATGCACTGAGGCCAGTGTAATACATGGCCACTGGAGTTGAATCTGTTAAACCTACCTAGCTCTCATTTCCCTGAAGGTGAGAAATCTGAGGCACTTGTGGTCCTGACAGACCCGAGACTGCCTTGTGAGCAGTTCAGCTTTATTTAAGTCACATCTTGAAGCAGAGGCTCATTAAAATAATGTTGGCATTCTTCTCATTGTTATTTTAATACTTAGTGCTTGAAACCACTGTCTCTGGCCTGAGAACTTCAACTTTGATGTAGGTGGAAAGGGAGATGATGACCTGTCCCTTCCTTGCTGTGTGCTGGGGGAGAGGTGGGTGCTCAGCAGTGCTGGACATGCTCCTGGAGCTTGCCTTTGCCCAGGCATCCCACCCCCTTCCTCCTTGTCTGGGCTGCAGGACAAAGCTTGGAAGCAAATTCACAGTGTTTGAAATGGCTGCAGCTGTGGAGGCTGACCCCTTCTACACTGAATTTTGTTGTATAAATGTATTTGCATGGGTTTCCAAGGACAGTAAAAAGTGTTGTGGAAAGTCTGGGGAAATGAAGCCCAGTGCTGCCCATGCTGCGTGAGGCCATGCTCTTACAGCTGGTCAATGAAGCAGGAGTCAGCACCTCTGCCTCCTCTGTGGGACTTCCCTTCCACCCTGCTCCTCCACAAAGGGAGCACTTCAGTGTGGGAAGTGCCCCTGCCCCATGGAGGCAGCTCTCTGTGCATCACAGGCAGTGCACATGAAAAGATGGGTAAGCACTCAGCTGCGCACCAGGGACACAGTGCTGGTGAGGTCAGAATTTGTACTTTCCACCGCATGCAAAACACATCCAGTATTTTTGTTGTCCCTGCTACTGCTTTGCACTGTGCTGGCAGTCTTCCCCTTTAGAGCACTATAAGGAATTCGCCATTAACAGCTGTTGATGATGGGTTTTCTTGGCCAGCAAAGTCAGCTGCAGCCAGTATTTGCTCTGCAGTAGTCAAATGGTTTCCTTCGATAAATTATAAGGCCTCTGGCAATGCATTAATATTGCCTGCATAAAGTTGGCATGTCTGACTGAAAAGAAAAAGTGATGGAGTTCAGATGTCCCAAAAGGCACAGATCTTGGGGTCCTCATCAAAAAGAAGATACTTCATTTTATCTCCATCTTAGGCCTCAGTTGGTAATCACAAAGTGAATTGGACATCAAACATTACTGGTTTTGCCTCTTTTATTATGCACAGATGTCTAGTTCCATTTCATACCCTATTATGAGCCAGGTGCTAAATTGCCTTTGGCTGCCTTCATAGGCCTAAGGAGTTCTTGTGGCCATCCCTAATGTAATTAAACATTTACACTCAATTAAATGAAAATTGTGTAGCCACATCATGCTGAGAGCTGCTGCTCCTTCTACCAAAATCCTGTGGTTTTTAGGCAAGCTTTAAAATGATAATCCACAACCTTCAGCCATTTAGGTAGCAAGCAAGGCTGTTCTTCTCTCCCTCAGTTTATAAATATTTTAAGTAAGCCACCGCTGTCAGCTGCTATCATTTTCAGTCTGGCAGAGCTGAGAAGATCTTGAGCCAGGAAGGCAGTGGCAAAACTTTGCTTCTCAAGTAGCCAGCTGAGCACCATGGAACTCACTTCAGCCTCTGAACTGCGCAACAAAGTTGATGAGTTCTTGTAGTGATGCAAAGAAGTCTTTCAGTGGTGGCATCCGGGCTCCTGTGTCAGCAGTGGTGTGCTGGGGCCCACCAGCCTCCGTGCAGTGAAAGCAGTCCTCATCCAAACTTGATCTGTGGCAGCTCCTCTGCCTATGGAAAGAAATGCCTTCGGCTGAACTGACTCTTTCCCTCCCCTCAAGACCAAAGCATCCAGCCAGGTAATGAGAACCTAAGAGGAGCTTAGGCATTAAAACAAATAACGTGGGGAAACGGAGATGGGGATATTAAATCAGGAAAAAAAATCAGTTTTCTGGCACTTGGTCTTTTAAAGCTGCTTGAAGAGCCTTGTCGGCTTTTTCCTGTGTCCTGAATTGTTTCATGTTGCCCTTGCTGCTGAGCTCCGAGAATGCTGTCACTTACTTCCCCAGAGGCAGAAAGACAAAGCATAGGCAATTAAACTCATTCTCTACAGGAGGCTTTACAAGGATTTGCATGGAAAAAGAGCTAGAAATGAAAAGCAAATGAAAGCAGACAATTGTATCTGGAAAACAAGCTGGTGAGTCATGTGGAAGACTAAGAGGACATTAGAAGAGCAGATGTCTTGGATGCGGATCTTTGTGCTGGACTGTGGCCTGTGTTCAACAACTTGCCTGTTCCTGGAGCTGCCTGCATCCTTGCTTGCCGCAGGCACTGACACTGCTGAGGCATGGATGGAGCCTGCCACTGCCCTTCGCACATGCCCCGAGGTGACCCTGTTTACACGCAGCTGGTGGGGGACAATGGGCACTCAAAGTCTGCTCCAAAGGTGGGAGGGATTTGGGAACGGTGTTATCCTGGTGCATGGATGCCATTCCCTTGGATAAGAAGACCCTTGAGGGAAATTTTTTTGTTTACTTTGGTCCGACTTAATCTTGATCCATCTTGAAGTCCTTCAATGCTGTGATAGAGACAGTGGCAGCTAACCCACATCCAAAGAAAAGGATTAGGAATATTTTTTCAGAAGATGTGATCAAGTAATTCAGAATTACTTAAATGGAGCTTATGAGCCAAGGAATCGGGGTTCTACCCTGGAATTGGACATCTTTCTAAGCCACCTCAGGTTTCTTTCTAGGTGCTTTCTGACTGTATTTACAGGAGGATGACTGCAGGGTCCTGCAGTTGGGTTGCAATACTGCAGAACTGGGCTCATGTCTGTCTGAAGGCTTTATGAACTTGACTCCTTTCAGCTGTCAACACTTGAGTAGCTCTGCTTCAGACTGTACCATATGAAATTGTGTGATCATACAGGAAATAAAGACTCCAGTTGTTTCTAGTATCTAAGCTATGAAGTCTATAGCCCAAGCATCTGTGCACCTAGATAATACCTTCAGATCTCTAATTCAGAGCTCCTGGCTGACAGCACAAAATGTTTGCCCAGACATGTCTGTCTTGTACTGGACAGTCCTTAAATCAACAGGTTGTACATGTGTTGTCTCCTATCCTGCAGCTTTGCCAATAGCCACTACATTTTTATGATTTCTGCTGAACATTGGTTTAGCTGCAGCTTACACAAGCACTCTCAATGTGAGCTGCTGCATGCAGCAGGACACTGCCAAGTCTGAGCCTTGGAGGGGCTGGTACTGAGCAGAGAGTATTGCTGCTGCAGGCTGACAATGCCAGCTGCCTCCACAGAAGGAAGGAGGAGTAAATTCTTAGCTGTTCGATGGCTTCTGCAATCAGAGATGCTCTGCAGTGAAAAGGCAGCCACTTATTATCTTGTCTTCTGTGGATAAAGGCTATTGTATAATATTAAATAGTATTTCACAGCAAATCTCATGCTGTTGCTTGTGTTAATGAATTGGCAGGTAAGCAGCACAATGAATAAAAGCTATTGAGGTAGTGACAGCTGACCACTGAAACCCTGTTTCTTCCATAGCAATAACTCCTTAAAGGGAGTCCCTGAGCCCAGAGGCTGGTGGAGGCAGCCAGCAACCATTGATCACACAGGAGGAAGGGGGAGAAGACAATGCGAAGCTGAGCACAACAGCCTGAAATAATGGTCTGAAGTGGCCTTACCCACAGATTCTAGAGTGGGAGATGTCAGCCTTGCCCTCAACAGCAGGATGAGCAGGGTCTGCACACCACTGAGATGCCTTGGCAGGAAAGAACTTTTAAGCAGATGAAATGCAATGAGATGGATAAGAAATGGGAAGGGTAGTGCAAAGAGATGAGCTGCCTGAGGTCAGTGAGCAGATGAGCACCAGTGTTAAATACAAGCCAAGTCTCCTGTAGATCACCCAGTAGGATGCTTTCTCTGGATGGGATCTGAATTGTGTATAGGAAGACTGCTGTTAGGTCAAGAGACAGAGGCTTGGGATTTTTAATCTGTGTTAGCTTCACTGCTTCCATCAAGGTTTTAGCAGTGGTGATATCTATCAGGCTGACATGTTGTACAGTGGACTTTAGACAATGCTATGTATTTTTTTTACTGATATATCGGTGTATGTTGTCTAATTTCTCTCGACCTCCCATATCTGAGACATTCTTCCATTCATATCTACATAGTTTTGAGTACTAAGCTACATTTATCTTGAGTATAATTCAGTTGCTCTTTAAATTCATACACACATTGCTCAAATGATAACTGTTAAGTAATAGCTGCAAGTAAGTATGCAAACTCTAATTAAAATGTCTAACATACTGCATTATGGTTTATTTGCCTATTAAGTGTGAGAGGTTTAGTAGTCTTCCCCTTAAATACACCTCAAAGAATTAAACAAGACTGTACATCAGCTGATAGGATCTAAACAAACCAAGTGGTGCACAGAGGTAATTGAATCATTTTTATTTTGACCAATGCACATTTTGGGATCCTCTGAAGAGCACTCCTGAGCACTGCGTTTGTTTCAAGTTGGTTTCATGTTTAGCTTTCTAGCCAGAAGGGGCTGGTTTGGGCTTGTTAGTCCCTTGGCTGTCCTATGTGGCTCTGCTGTGCCTCGATGCTTGTCTGATGTTATCAGGAAGTCTTTCTCTATGGGAAAAAAAAAAGTAGACTTGGTGATTTTGTTAGGATGAAGCACAAATAAAGGTTCTTTCCGCATTGTGATCACCTGCAGTGATATGGCTGTTGCCCTGGCAAACGAAATGCTATCCTGTGCCCTTGTGTTTTGTTGCCTACAGCTGTGTTTCAAGCCTGCAGTCCCATAACAGATGTATTGCATGTAACATGTATGTGTAGGCAGATTCAGCTATGCCATCTGTATTTGCAACCACATGGCACTGAGCCCCAGGCATCCTGTGTCCTCCTGTATCTCAGCAGGTTTGGAGATGGGTACTGAGTAGTCACAGCAATAGTGGAAGGAGGCTGGAGGGCATGGAGAGTACCTGCTGAAACAAGACTGCTCTGCCTTAAAACAGTAATTTGTGTGACTCAGCACCACGTGGAAAGAGGGGAGAGTGTCATCTTAGACTCTGTGGGGTACCAGGAATCCAAAATAACCTCTCAAGGAGCTGTAGCTTACATGTCTCATGTCTACCAGTGTTGTCAAATACTGAATCTGTCCCCTTTCCAGTGCTCGATCAGAATGCAGTTCAGTACATCTGTAACGTGGCTCAAGATGCCAAAATTAAACTCATCCAAACTGCTACCTAAACTGCTGTTCCAGCTGTGTCACAGTGCACAGAGAAAAGGCTATGCAGAAATATTGCCTGTTGCTGACATTAAAATGCTGTTTGCAGATCAAGGAAATGTAACACGCCAACTTCCTTGCTTTTAATAATGTAGTGTGGCAGGTGCTCTGTTCTCTTCCCAGTGGAGCAAGAAGCTCTACATGACAAATCCTGGCAACCAAACAGCACCACTATGTTATAATGTCATCGCTGGTTGGGTGATGATACTCTTGGAGCTATCCCAGCTTGATTTTTTCAGGTTCTTTGGGAATTGGGCCCACACAAGATTAGTAAGTTTAAGAATGCTGAATAAGCACAGGAAGCTGCAGATACTTAGTGCCTTAGGGGTCCCTGGGGCATTGAAAAAGGAGGTTTCTAAAAACTGTTGAATCGTACTTTTATCGGAGGGTTTTTTCTTGATGCTCTTGGCTCCAACACCCTTATTATAGTGTTTTCTTTACTGGGCAGAAGTGTCAGATGAAGGTATTGCTGCTTTCTTTTCCCACCAAGGTCTCTGTTCTGCTGTGGAGATAATGTTCTAGACATGGGCCATTGCACTGTAAATGGCAGAGGGGGGTGTGTGAACGTCGTATCTGAATGTCTGCAGCAGCAATTAAGCCAGCATTCTTCCAGTTCTCCAAGCGTGGATGTGAAAAAGCTGTGTTTCCTGGTTTCCTCTTCAGGAAGGCTGAGTGGGCATGAGGAAGGCTTTTCATTTTTCCATGCCTGTTACTGCCCTACAAAAAGCTGAGGACAGGAGTAAGTCACAATGTGCCTTGCGGGTGAGCAGTCAGCAGTGTTTTGGTTGGCTGTGGGTTCCCATTTCTCTCTGCACTACATAGAGGGAAATCAGGAACTCTAACAGCAACTGGGGTTTTACTGGCTTTTAGCATAGATGGATACAGGCCAGAGATGCCTGTTTGCACAACTTGCACTCTATCTATCATAAAGTCAGTGCAATAAATCCATAGTTCAGGTTTAAGACAGCTCCTAATGTCAGCTCAGTATTGATTCAGCTGCTAACTTTGTTGTCGAAGGAGTGACATTATAAAGAGCGTTTGGGCTGGAATTTTCTCAGACTTAAAGGATGTGGGGCCGGATCTCCAAAGCTGTATGCATGTTTTAATGTGCAGATGGGTAACTAGGGGGAATTCCCAGGCCTCCTAAGGAGTCAGATGCCAGTTTCTGAGGGCAATCATTTGGGCTGAGGCATGTGAGCCTTTCCTGGTGAATTCTGTAAAACCTTTTGGGCACAGCGAACTGCAGTTGAAAATGGATTTATGGATCCTGCTCCCAGTGGCTCTTAAAGGAGCTTGGCCCCTGTACTGCACTCTCTCATTGCGTGTTTTCAGACTTAACCTTTACTTATTTTACAAATTGGGAACTGTGGAAAAGTGGTGGGCTGCTATTGGTGCATCCTGTGCCCTGGTTCCGTGGCATTGTAAGTAACTATTTTGCACTGACGGACATTTTAAAAACTATGCTTGAACTACATACATTAAATTCTTTTGAGTAATATACTGCTGGGTTAGCAAGATGGGCCAGAGTATGGTCTTAAATATGCCAGTTTCCTTGCTTTTTTGGACACTGTTTTCTATGGAGCAGTCTCCTGTCCTCCTGATTCCCAGCATTCTTTCAGTGCAGGTAACATTATCTCATCTCAAACACTTTATCTTCTGGTAAAGTATCAAGTCTGTGACTTAAAACCCAACAAAAATCATGTTTTGAGACCATCCATTCTTGGCTGTCTGTTAAAGCACGGTTATCACAGATGTAACAGATGAGCTGGCTCCACAACCTGGAGGTGCTAAGTGGAGATAATCCAGCTGTCAATTCTGAATGCTCATCCTGCATGGTTTAGAGGTTATGCACTGCTGGAGCTCTCCCTTCCCCAGGAAAAAAATGGTTGCTGGTTCAAACTTCTGTTTGCTTTTCTTGTTTTCTTGATGCTCATCCTCTGCCAGTCATCTCAGGATGAGATTCAGCAGCCCCAGCATACAAATGTAATTGATCATTAGGATGTCCCTGAGGAGATGTCAGTTGCTGTAGCTTAACAAAATGTCAGCTGTGGAATAGACAGTCATTAGGAAGGATGTAGAGAGTCATTCATCTTGGTCAGCAATGCTGCCTGAGAAGGTGGAGGCAGGGGAAGGGATGCTCATTTTGGTTGTGGCTTCTTCCATTCCAGAAAGGTAAAGTCCTGTTCTCCTTCCATGGATGGAAAGGAGTCTGTGTGTGCATACACATTTATCTGTTGGAGCTGTGTAATCATCTGTGCTTAGGATTTCAGCAGGAATGCTCTGTAATCTTTCCATGCTTCCACTGTTGTAATGAGTTAAGGAATCAGTCCTGCTCAGGTTCATGACTCACAGTGGCAGTAACAAGAATCCTGTCCCCAGAATGGCACCCGCTACTCTGGAGACGTGTCCCTCTCTGCCAGTTGACAGCAATTGACAAAATAGCACATCTGAGCTATTTTGTCCACCTATCATTTATCTGTCTCATTTTTAGGACAAAGAGGGTTTGGGTTGAATGCACGGAAAATGGAACTTCTGCTTGGTGTATGTTAATGGAGGCACATCAGAAGTTCAGACTGTTTCAGAGAGCCCACTTTTCACTGAGGTATTTAAGGGGCACTTTTTTGGAAGTGCTCAGTTCCCTCCTACTGTGTTAATTGACTTGAAAAATGTGATGGGTTGACTCTGTGCTTAGCTGGGCATGGAGTGATTCTGAAATCCCCATTTTCCTTTTACCCTTTGAAGCCACAGGGAACAAAATCACAAAAAGCTCTGTGAATCTTAACATCTCCCTCCTGGTTTAACAGGCCTTGAACCACTCTACGCAGCTGATGCAAAGATGACTCCCACCAGTACTGACACCACTTGTTTTCTGGTGCTGTCACTAAGACACAGCATCTCACTGTGATGGATGTCATGTTGTCAAGAAATGGCAAAGATAATTTTCAGCTTGCATGTCTGTGTAAGCGGGAGATGCTGGTATTTGCAATTGTGTTTAGACCATATAAACCACATCAACAGCAGCAGCAGGCTGCAGTGCACTTAATGAGTTGAGACCTCTGCAGGAAGGTGACGGGGGATGCTGAGATGGCTCCATCCTTTCTTTTCAGACCACTAGCTGGTGACTTGAAGTTGCTATCGGCAGAAGAAGAAATGATCTGAATTGGTTTCAGATACTAATGTTTGCAGTAGACTGTAGAATTTACGAAACTGGCCGGGTTTCCTTGCCTTGGCTCCCTTGCTTCTAGTTGCCTATTTCTCATCTTGCCCAAGGCAGGGAGGACAGTCTCCATGATGGGGCTGCACATACAGAAACCCGTAAGTCAGAAGCTGTCTGTAGTGAGCTGCATGGAAATGGACATCTCAGCAAAGCACAGTGAGGTTCTTTCATTCACTTCACTGGGCTTTTATTCAGACTTTTAAAATCTAAGGACTAAAGGTTGCTTCTATCTGCTGTCTCCCGTGTGGCTACTGGGCTGTTACTTAGATCTGATCCTCACTTGAATGACCTAATCTCTATCACTCATTGAACTCAGCAGAGCTTATAGGTGGTTTGAGGTCTGTATTAGCATTTGAACAATTATGTCAAAGCATGGCACTTTCTTCTGAGAGACTCTGGTTTCGTACGGATATTTTGTTAGATTTCTTTTGTCACATGATGTTACTGAAACTTGCCGAAGGGAATTAGTAGCTCTTTCCTCTGATAGCCACCTATGCTTTGCATCCTTGCATCTGTCAAGATTATTCATTCCTTTTCTTTTTCTGGCATTTGAATCATCTATAAAACATTGCATATTGTTAGGTGAATCTGAATGGTTCCTGCAACTTCAACTTGTTTTCCAGAAAGTTCATTCAAAGACAGAAGATGTTAGTGCATATCTGAAGCAATAAATGCCTCCTTCAACCATAGTGGGACTTAGAAACATGAAGCAGAGCCATAAATCCTGCACTCTGAGAAGCCAGTTAGTGGGGGCATACCCATACCTGTTTTGTTTCACAAACTGAAAATCCTACTACCTGAGAGAACAATAAGGCTTATACCTACTAATTTGAACATTATGTAGTTTTTATTATCGGAAGAAGGCTGTACAATGTGGGTATTATCATCATGTAATGCCTAGTATGTGCCATTAGGAGATGTAGATGGCCACTGTGGGATAATAATTCACACCTTGCTGGGACTTGAAGCTGAAGTCAGATATGCATGTTTCTTGTAGGAGGTTTAGAAACTGATGCTCTGTCAAGGCCTGTGCTTGCTGAACATGGTGTGAGAGGCAGGTGCCTGAGAGGCCACACTCCAGGGCAGAGCCGGACCTTGAAGAGATGCCTCATTCCTGTAGTCCTTGTGCTTACTGAACACAAGTAAGGTAAGAGGCAGGGTGGTCTCTTCTCATCTGTGCTGTGTTGCCCTCCAGGGCAAACACCGGCTCTTACATGGGACCTGGCTTAAAGTTTCTTTGTATTGGCTGGCTTGAAAGGGAGATCTTGGCAAAAAAATAGGATATTGCAAGTTATGCTTTCTGAGCAGTGTCACTTAGTGCAAATGTTTGTATTTTGGCAAGACATTGGAGGGGGGGGGGGGAGCTGACTGCAACAGGAATGATTTTTTCCTTGCATGTTGCATTTTCAAATTGGAGCTCTGAACTTCCTCAGAGCATATTCCTGAAGGCAGCCAGCCCTCTCTGCTACCAAGCAGTGAGTTGCAGCCTCTGCAGTCAACAGTAATACATTTAATTGCCTTTGCACTAGCAAGAGGTGTGTTGCTATGAAGGAACTGGAAGGGATTTGGTATTGTCCGGTTAGACATCTGTGGTGGCCCAGACTGTGATAAATAGCAAGTTCAAACCTGAGAGCAAGACAAATTGCTGGAGTGAAAGAGCTTGGTCTGAAATGAAGGGTAATGAAATAAGAATTGCTCTTAACACTCTCCCACTGCTATAATGAACCAGAGTGCAATGCTGACATCTGATCCCAAAGGTTATGTAGGCAAAGGGTTTGTAGTGTTTGAACACCAGAGCACACTTCCAGTGCACCTTCGCTGCCTCATGCAGTGTCTCAGGTAGCGTGTTCAGCCGGTGTGAGGCTGCCTGTGGCAGACAGGGAGATCACCGTTTGAATGGGAAGTGGTTTGACTTCCTCAGTTTCTCCTGCTCTCACCTGCAGATCATTTCCGAGTGGTATCAGCTCTAACAATACTGTGACTTTGGCCAGCAAACAAGGACATGGGTAGTGGGTAGTCTGTTTCCTGCAAACTGACATTTTTCAAGATGTGAGGTTTGGAGAGAGTTTATAAGTACCTTATTCATCTTGTATTGACTGAGCAATCAAAACTGGAATGACTTGTTTTCTCAGTGTCAGCTGAAGATTAGTTTTTTGCTATATGTTGCTCAAAAGTGGCAGGTAAGCTCAGACACTGTCAGCCCAAAGATGTCTGCTCAGAATCATGCTCCAGCACTGAGACAGCATGTATTGGACCGTTATCAGGTTAATCTTGAATTTGCTCCTAGTAAACATGACTGACACTTAATCTCTACCTTAAGAACAAAGGATTTTGTTTGCAGGAGTGGTCCTAATTGTCCCTTTGCAATTTCCTATTCCAGAGAGAATCAGTGCCATTGATTGTAATGTTAGATTGAGTTATTTCAAAAGATTCATTAGCATGTTAATTCTTAGCTGTTACATGGCATTCAACTTCCTCTTTCATCAAAGCATGGGCTTGAGTTTCAGTAGTTGCTAGTGGCTGGGGAAGCTAAAGGACAAATCATGGAAGTACCTGTTTTTCAGACGGGCAGCAAGGAGGGGCCCCAAATTCATGGCAAAGGCTGGAAGAGAACAAAGCAAAAAGCTTTCTCAGCAGGACCGTTGTCACTGGAAAAGGAATTGTACCCGCTGGTTGTGCAAAGCCATTGGCTCCACTGCAGTGATGTAAAACCAGAGCAATGTGGGAAGTGAGGACCAAACATAACCCTTGTGGCTGGATTCTAACACCTTTATTCAAGCAGAATCTAATCTTGCTTGGTAGTAGACCACAATGATGCTGTGATACACTTGGGAAAGTGAAGTGCACACCTTTAAGCTCCTTGGCCATGGTGGTTGCCACATGGAGGAACCTATAAAATTGTTTTGATGTTTCCATCTCGATTTTCGGATTGAGCTCGATGTCACTTTTTAGATGAGTGGGCACATGGGCATCTGTACATAGAGAGTCTCGTGGAGCTTCCTGGAGAGAGTGAGGAAAGTTTCTCTTCCCATGCTTGATGTCATTCTTGCTGATCTCTGTGCTTGGACTCTGTCACCAGTGTGATGAGATGTCGGTGCTCTGTACTTCTGTTTGATACAGTCTCTTTTTGAAGATTCAAAGAAGCCACTGCCTTTGAGTATTCTCTCCGCCACAGCAGGTAGAGGATAGGGCAGCCAAGCATCAAGGACTGCTCCCCAGTTCTTGTGAGGATCTTTTGGGGTTAATTTTGAGGGTAGAGTTTTGTGTCACTTCAGGAGATACTGAAGAGCTTTGTAATAATGCTAAGTACTGGTATCAACAATGGCTCCCCACAAAACATGGGTAAGCTCAAGCAGAGATGGGGCATCAGCAGTTACTTCCAGGAGTGCTTTGACTTCTATCACTTTCTGACATAAATGAAGAGCATGAAGGAACACAGTTAAAACAGAAGGTGATTTCTACCAGTTCTGTGAATTTAACAGTAGTGATTTTTCTGTACACATTTACTCCAGTTTCAGCTTTCCCAGATGATTTTTTTTGGTTTTGTATGGAGAAGTGGGGGATTTGGCTTCCCCCACTGGTTCTGGTCATTGTGAGAAGTGCTGGGTTTTCTCTGTTGGAACTTCCCACACTTCCCCACTGCCTAGTCTTGACTGGTTTGCAGATCTTCTGTTTCTCTCAGGAGCAGGTCATTATGTGGTTTTGGGTGGCATATCTCCAGAAGGTAATGCAAACAGAGTTGAGGTTTGTAAGACAGTGTCTGGTGCTCTCTTTGAAGCAGTTTTCCATTACGCTCTAGTTGAATGAGTTCTTGACATGAAAACTGGGAACAGTGTGTCTCGGAACATTACTGGAACAATGGTTGAAACACCATCCTGCTTGGCAGCCATTTACAGTTGCAGCTCCTTGGTCAATCTTTCTGCCTAGAAAGACTGAATATTTCAAACACTGCAGTTATTAGAAATAGTGCTTGGCTGAATTTCTGCTGAGATATAGGTATCCAATACAGAGCTGCAAATTAGGAGTCAGGCAACTTGCTGTCTGCATTTTATATATGGTCAAATATCTCATTATCAGTATTGTGACCATGAATAAAAGGAAACAATCATGTAGCATCCATGTAGCTGACGTGCTTCTACCAGAGGAGCGTGTAATCCCACTGAAGGGTAAATCCCACCTGAAAGGAAGAGAGGACCCAAGATGCACTGTACTCAAACATTAGGCAGGAGGCAGCCATCTAAAAAGACAAAAGACATCACTTGCAAGCAGGCACTTCATGAGTCAGTGTAATATCTACAGGGCTATTGCTATATTTAGTGCCACTTTGGAGCTCTGTTCCTTTCTGTGAATCACTGTTTATGCCTTAAAACAGTAAAGAGTGTGCTTGAGCTAAAGGTACGTTGAGGCTTTTTTTAACTTGCCAGCAGTGCCCTGTATTGTGAGTTTAAAAACCATTCTGAAATCTGGTTTTAGTCATCCAGTTGGTAGATGTTGGATCAATACAAGAGTATGTATCTATAAATGAATTTGAATTAGATTGTGTATTGTTCATATCTAAAGCAGGCTTCTTGCAGATTATGGTGAGCAAGGAAGCAAGTTGCTCTATTGGCAGCATGGACTGTTGGGAGGTGAGATGCAAACACTATTCAGTGTCTTCCCAGAGCCACTGACATGTCTGGACCCCAAGGAGCAATGTCCTGGCCCTGCTGATACTGACACTGGAGGCCTTGCTGACTTGTGAGATGAAGTGTACATGGTCTTGTACCATCCTGATGATGGTACTGCGGCTCAGGCTTAGAGCAGTTTCCCTGCTTTTATTCCATCTCCTGCTGTTCTTGCATTACTTCCTCTGTCACATAAATAGCTTCAGAAGAGGATGTGAACACCAGCTTTAACCAGATCAGACAGCAGCTTTTCAAGTGAAAAGCAAGCATCTGAGCTTTTGGGTTTTGCCCCATGCTGCACTGTCATGGATGGCATCTGTTATCTGAACCAAATTAATTGCAGAAATAGGCTGTTAGTCATCATTGTGGAGACAATTTATCTGTTATGAAGGAAGTGAAGTATGGGGAAGGGAGAAGACTAACTTCTCAGTTGGAATGAATAGGAAACTCATGGTATGACTGTCAGGACACTGTGGTCAGGGTGGAGTGTAAGGAAGTGATGACAACCAAGCTCAGCCGCAGAGTGTAGAGAAACAGGTTTCTGGATTTTAGAATGGCTGAAAGACAGAAACAACGCATCTTGTGGGGGCCGTGGGGGAAAGCCCGTTTTGTCCGGCTGACATGGAGGTTTAAAGCCCGGCGTTAGCCGGGCTCGGAACTGCAGGCCCGTGGTGCGGCGGGGGGACAGTGCAGTGCCTGCTGCTCCCCACAGGGTGGCGCACCCGACGAGGGGAGATGCAGCGGTATTCGGGGTTCTGGAGGTCCTATGAGGGGAGGTCTGGGCTGGAGAGGGTGTCCGGTCCCGAGGAGCGCTGCTCGCATCTTGCATCTCTGCTGGTTGCATCTCAGAGAATGGGTTCGTCACTCCTTGCTCAGTGCTCTGCTGCTCTCCCAAAAGCAAACCTCTACTTGCTTATCCTGCAAGAGGCAATTATTCTACAATATTCACATGGGGATGTTCAGAGAGGTTCGTTTTCCACCAAAATAATAGCAACCAGCTACTGGTGGCCATCAAAACTTAGGACAATTCTTGCATTCCCTTATATATCAGAAGCAAAATTTCTTGAGCTGTCTCCCCTGAATCCTTGATAAATACCTTTCAGTACTGACAGGCAACAGCAGCATAACCTTGTCACTTGTTTACCCGTGTGGTTTCCCTCTCCTGTCTCCATTAGCGCTGTGTGAAGAGACTGCTCCTACAGGCAGGAAGCTTGTTGTTAATGTCAGCTGAGCCAGTTACTGCCCCAGGAGCCAGTGTGGAGCCATAATGAGCGCTGACACTTCAAACCCAGGGACCTCATCCCCTGAGCTGCAGTGACTCAGAATGGAAAAATCCAGGTACCACACTGGCCAATACCTGTCACCTTTTAAATGGTGCATTCAAACATGCACCATTCTCCTGTCCCGTCCCCCCCCACTGCTGCTCACTTCTCAGCGAGAGACTGGAGACAAAGGCAAACCTATATTGCTACCTGTGAAGGAAATTACCACCACCCTCTGGGGCGAACTGCTACTGCTGGATGCAGTGAACCTGGAATCAGGTTAGTGGGAGAGAACTGCACAGTTTATTTAAAACATTAGCACTGTTGTGGACCCAAGGCAGCATCCCCTTCCTGTGGGACTCCTGTGGGATCAGCTGGACAGTTTGCTGCTGCTGCGAACTGCAGAAAGCCTGAGAATGACTTGGCTGTAGTCAGGAGGCATCAAAGGCTGAAGGCAGTTTACCTAAACCTCCAAACATTGGTGACAGAGATGGCAATGGTTAGCATGAGCAAAGTGCAATCTAAGCTGTAAAACTCTAACTTAGAAGGAGCTTTCCCCCTTTTACCAGTCCTGGAGCAGAGGTGTTTTGTGTGCATGTCCCCACTGCTTGAACTGAGTTTGTTTTATGTTAGTGTGTCATAAAGGTCTACCTAGAAATGGCTTTTTTAGTTACACATGCCTGATTTTGATCACACTACACTAATGTGAGTCTGGAAAAGACAAAGATTGAGAAAAATGGGATTTTAATTTATTAGAGATGAGGGGGGGAAACATAATTTGCTTCTCAGAGGAGAGAGAAATACGGATTTTCCTTTGCCCCTTGAGTAGTGGGACACCTCTTGCACACTCTGTATTCTAAATAGAAAACATGCAATTTCAGCAGGGCCATGTGTCATCCTTGTTCTTCCTGCTGTACCCTTCCAAAGCTTGCACGTAGCTGTTGGGGAAGATGTGGTAAAACCATTTTTAAATTGCATCAGCCACTTTTAGGATGCCATCATGTAAATAAAACCATGCCTCAGTATTTGGGTCAGGAGTGACATTACAAGAGATAAATACTTGCAAGCCAGGCACCATTATACATGCTTTGTTTAACAAGCCTCCTTCCTTCCATCTTGCTAAATCTGCCTCTTGCAGACTTGACTTGCTAGGAAGCAGTAGCAATTTAAATAAAAAATGGCACAGATTAGGGTTGGTGCCTTGGAGCTCTCACATGCGCTTGACACATTATCATTAAATATAAGAGAAATATAAAGCCAGAAGGGAATTAATGAGCCTCCCTGGGCCGGCAAGAAACATGTGGCTGCTTTTCAATGGGGATCTTTGGTTTTGAGTTTGGATCCCTCCTGACCTGCATTATAAAAACCCAGGTGAAATCTCAGGAGGCATCTGGAAGCTACAAACACACAATTGCTCGGCTGACTGCAAGTGGGGTAAATGAGGATTTGTTTTCTCCATTGAGCACTGTCTCAGTACTTGTCATTTAGGAATAAAAAGTTAACTTGGGAAACTTGCTATTTTCTGGTCCCTTGGGGGAACAGGGAGGTGTAAGGCCCGAGCTCTCTAAAAAATAAAATGCAAGGACTCTTGACATGGAAGACTAAAGGGCTTTTGCCTTGCACTACGTAAAAAGCATTGCATTTCATTGTACATCCTTGAAAGCATCCTCCTCGTAGTAGCTTAAAGCTCCATAAATATATATATATACACACACATAAGACAGACATCGTAATAGGCTTGGACTCCTCCATAACATGGACTTTCAAAACTTTTGAATAGAAATGGAGTTGAGAAGCTCTGCTGTGAAAATGGGGTGTAATCGATGTACAGTGTAAAGGGGTGCAGATGCCTGGTTGATGCTGAGTGTCTGCCATGCTGTCCTGGTCCTGGGGGTCTCAGGATCCAGCAGCCAGGGCAGCTGCAGGTGGCAGGGCTGCCTGAGGTCTCTGCTGTTGGGGGCAGGCATTGACTTGTCCCTCGGCAGGGCCTGGTACAGCTCCACAGGCACTGCCAGCACAGGCGGTAGCCGAGGGCTCAGCTTTGTCCCCGTCTCCTGTCTTCTCTCAGTTTGTAGCTCATGAACTCAAGGGCACTGTGGACATGAGATGAAACCCTCGGTGTGGTGCTGGCTCATCCCTGCTGTGAGCCACTGCTACAAGCCTGACCCTGCTGTGGGCAAGGGGCCCCGGGGGCAGTGACCCCAAAGCAGCCTCATGGTGATGTCTGCTCACCACTGACCCTATGTGAACACAGCTCTTGAACATGTTCTGTCAGCAAGCCTCATGGCTAAGGGCTGGCAGCACCACCCAAGTACTGCCGGGAGTTAGGGGCTCAGCAGGGATGGTGTGGAGCACAAAGAGCCATGCCCTGTGCTGGGCTGCCATGCACTCCGCTGCCCGAATGGCCCAGGTTTCACTGCACCTTGCTGTGTGCTCATGGGGAGGGACAAGTAGCCTGGCTGATGATTGCTCCTGAGGGCTCTTCTGGATCAGAAGGAAGCAGAAATGGAGAGCTGGAAGAGATCTCCTGGGCAGCAGAGATTTAGTTATACAAACTAAGCACATGGGCCCAGCACATTGTTCTGCTCTGCTGTGTGTATCAGGCACAGCTAAAATGCTTGTACTGTTGTTAGTGAATCAAGTAAGGCAGATAAAGCACCTTATCAGATATGAAGTATGAGCAAGCTCAAGTTTAACTAATCCATCTGTGGGTAGTGCGAGACAAGAAGGACTGTGCTGTGGCTGTATGAGGACAAACAGACTGGAGGTTGTCTTTGAGAGCTTCAGAGTCAGCATATGGCAACTAATCTGCCATGTGTGAAGATTTTCAGTTGCTGAGCTGAGGAAGCATCGGTGCTACAGCAAAACAGGTTGTACCCTCAGCTGCTGGGAGCTGAGGAAAGTTTATTGCATATCAGTGGCTGAGAACCTCGTCTGATCTAAGTACACCATCTCCTGTGCCCCTGGCCGGAGAGATGCTGTGCAGCTCCAAATCGCACTGCAGTTAGCGGGTGCTGATCCCCAGCATCCTTCAGACTCAGGCTGTCATCCTGTCTGGGTCAGAGGCTTTAGGGAACATGCTTTGAGCACTGTAGTCCAAAACACTCTGCAGCAGAGAAATGGTAGAGCATCGCTGGCTTAAAATGCTTATCCAAGGAAATAGGATTTTTCTGTCACTACGCAGCCTACAAAAGGAAAGGATCAGGACTTCATGTACCCTTTGTCACTGCTTTCCCCCCTTTATCATCAGTGTTCACAATGGCCGCAGAGGAGCAGGATGCCGAGGCCTGGCTGCTCCATGCCGGAGAAGCGGAGCTGTTGCCAGCTCTCACACCAGCCCTTCCACAGCTTCCAAGGGGTCTCAACCCATAGTGCAATAAATGCTGCGCTTGTCTTCAGGGCCTGATAGAATGCGCAATTTAGTTAAAAGGAAGCTGCCCGCCAACACCCCCACACCCCTCGGTGTGCTGTTTCATGTCCTTGGGGGATTTGTTCTGTTTTTCTTTTCCTACCACCTCTCCAGTCACCTTCTGCACCAACTTACCAGGCACATTTTGGACAGTAGAGACATGTGTGACATTCTGCCTTGTTTCACCTCATCTTATTTTGATTAAACAATACTAATAATAGACAGTTGCTAAGGATGTTTCTCCTCTGAGCAATAGCTTCAAATTTCCTCCTGTTTCCCTTCTCTTGATAGAGTCAGTGCAGAGCATTCAAGAAAAGCCCTTGACAAAAGAACTGTGTTCACCTGCTCAGTCTTTGGGACTCGGCTGGGTCAGTCCCGCAATAAAGTTGTGCTGGCCCCCCCTGAAAGTGCAGCTCCTTTCTTTTTTCTCATATGTATGTGTGTGCAGAGCAATGCTGAGGCTCAGCAGTGGTGATCTTTCAGACTGCAGACCTGCGCCTGCGGGAATTTAGGCAGTTCTTCTTAATTCCCCACGTGTGCCCTGCTGCTTAACAGAAGTGACAGAAGCGTTGAATGTAAAAGCAAGCATTAGCGCATTACCTCTGAGCTGGGTGAAAGCTGTTCTGAGTGACAGCTTCATGATCTGTGGCTCACACTAGGAGCAGTGTGTCTTGGTGGGAAAGCTTTCAGATCATGCTTTGTCCTGGAAGGCACCTGCCAGGAGACAGGGGGTGCAGAGCAGCAGCACAGTGACTGTCACACGTCCAGGGCCCCCCGAAAGAGAGAGGTACCATACCCCACCTGGCACAAAATCACAGAGATGCTTTGGATCCACCCCATCTCTGTACTTCTTCAATCAGCAGAGGCAGACAGGAACACCCGGGGGTGCCTCAGCCCCTGCCTGGGGCACCCCTCAGGACTCGGGAGGCACCTGGCCCCGGGGCAGCTGCTTCAGCTTGCTCGGGAAGCAGGAGGCTGCTTCCTGCGACTGCAGGGGGAGGAAGCCTGGCAGATGTCTTCCTCCTGCTCAGGAGATACCCAATGTTGGTTTTACAAAGGCAAAGAGACAGCCCGAACAAACAGCCCTGCCTTGTTTGGAGTAAATGAGCACTTTACTCACTGCCCTCCTCCAGAAGCCATCCACTGAGCCAGGGCAGCTGTGCAATTTCCACCTTCTTCATTATCTCTAATTATTTCCTCACTTTCCTCTGTGTAAAAAGACTGCAAGTGCTTCTGGCATATTTATCAAGTCTGTCTTTTGGTAAGATTTGTCTGTCAGCTCACCAGACAGCCCAGTTAGAGCTACAGAAGCAATTTAAGGATGAATGTTTCAGGCTAAGAATAGCCCCAAGGAAAGAGCACGCCTGATTTCTACTGGCCTGCAAAGCCCCACTCACCGGAATGCTCCTCTCCCATTGTGCTCCCAGCACACAGGACAGAAGCCCAGGACCTGTGTTAGGAGGTTTGGGCAAGTCATATCAGAACTGATAGCTAAGGTAAAGTCCAGGAAGTTAGTTTGAAGCACTTCATTCACTGAGATAGCTGCTGAGCCTTTTGACAGCCTGGCCTTCTGGTTGATGATTAAAGCTATAGAGGGCTTCCTGATGGGACAGTTTCCTTTGAATTGTTGTTTCTTCAACACTGAAAATGAGAGTACATTGATATCAAGAAAACGGTCAAAGGCAAACAAAGGACATGGTCAAAATACCCCTTTTCAAAAGAAAGTGATATGTCGTCATATTTCATAACAAAGTTTGCTTGCAGTTTGTACTGTAATGACAGAAAATGACTTTGCCTGAAAAAAAAGTCATTTCAGAGTTGTAATATGGTTTTTGCCGTCCTGACTTGGAATTAGCTGTAGTTTGAAACTGCACAACGTTCTGAGAAAGGGAAATTCTGCTCCCTGCACAGCTTCATTATTTTTACAGCTTTGGTTCTACTTCCAGGCGTTTTAACTGTAATTGTTTCACCTGCTGGATCCTGTTGTACCATTCTATGAACTCCTCATGTTCTTCTGTGTCAGCCATGCATTGCCTTAGGTTGTCTGAGCTCATGAATAAATCACTTCCAGCAGTTTACACTGGAAGGGAATCCCACTGCTCATGTGTCGCGTGTAATGCTGCTGATGTGATTAGAACTGTTTCTGATTTAAGGTGCTTGTAGCTCTAGATTGCATGAAGGAAGGAGGATCTGTCTCCCTTTCAAGCATGGATGCGAATGGCAAGACTGCCTGGTAGTGTGGATGTGAGATGGCCATGGAGCTGGGGTGCACAATGTACCTATCGCAGCTCTAGCTCTGCCCCCCTTGATGCCAGTTTGGATATAGGAAGGGCCACAGGAAGTAATGAAGGAACATAAATGCATGGACAGACTAGTGTTAATATACCCCAAAGCATCTTGAATCTTTTTCTTTCATAAGGGTAGCCTCTGCATTCCTTCAGTCCTTCCCGACACAGAGGGTAAATGCATGCTGAGATCATGATGATCTCAGCATGCATTTGGAAGACTTGCAGAAGGGAATGACGTTTAGATAAGTCTTGACTTTATGTTTTGCCAGCACTTGCTTCTCTTTCATTCATTTTAGTTCTGTATGTAATTCTCTGCCTGTAGCAGTATCCAACCTGCATAGTGCATAGAAGTATGAGTATGCTTAAACATAAGGCCGAAGTACAGCAATAGGAAAGTGGGAACAAAATGGGATCTAGAGATCCAAGTTGATTTGTTATTGAAGGGAAGCAGATTGCGAAATGTATTGAATGCTTTTCCAGAGCTTTCCAAATATTTATATTTCGGGAGCAGGTGCTTCCCCAGTCAGAACAAAGATCAGATAAATATTAGTGGAAGGGTATTTGCGAAATGAAGTGAAAGATGCCAGCAGATATTTTCAGTTTGCAGTGAGCTCTGTGGTACCTGTAATTAGTCCACAGTTTCTTGCATGCTGGGCACTTCTCTCCCCCAGCACATCTGGGCATCAGTTCTACATCACGACCTCATGCCTATGGCACAAGATATAAAAATGGCTCCACTTGGAATTCTGTCCACAATTCCTTAGATGACCAATGTACAAAGATCCTATTTAAACACAGCTGAGAGAATATTTGTGTAGCGTGCATTGTGTCAAGAGGATCATTTTCTGAGACATCAAACTGTTTTATCCTGCTAAGAAAGTCCTTTCTCCTTCCCTCTTATTTACATGAAAACAGCCCCGAAATGGTCACAGCAGAATGGGGCTGGATGAAAGACCAGAAAATGGGAAGAAATGCATTTCTCTGAAAAAGCAAGGCACATCTCTTGGCATGTGAAGGACACACACAGCAGAGCCCATAGGCTTATACACACGCCTGCGTGAATGGGTTCAGGATGAAGTAATGAAAACAAGAGCTGTTCTCTTGACTTTTGTTTTTAAAACATTACAAGGACTGAGAGGATGGCAACCTGTCCCATCCTGTGGTGGGGAGCAGGCTCCCTGGTGTGGGCTGTCCTGGGCAGGAAGAAACAAAAGTGTTTGAGTAGAGGGTTCCTGAGTATCTATTGAACAGGACAGAACTGAGGGAGGCTGCAACCCATCTGGATAGATGGTTTCCAGTCTGGGGGTGAGCATCTATCTTCTGACATCATTGGTCTTCTCAGGGCCATCCGTTTGTTCTGTGCCCTACAAGAGATGTGCCAGGATCAATGTCCACCATTCTGGCCAAACCTTGGGACACATTGTTTTGAAAGAGCTGCAGGGGTATGAAGTAGGTTGGTGAAAAGATAGACTGGAAAATACATTACTGCTACTGTGAAATAGCGATTATTAGACCTCAGGCCCTATTCCTACTCTCAAGAATAGCTTTTCAGAACAGTGTGTGGCTTGAGGCTCATGGACAAGGCTTCCACTTGACAAGAATCAAAAGTCTCACGTTCTCTCAATTACCTGCAACTATTGTCATGAATTTCCCTGTCCTTTTAGCAGTTATTGGCTGTAGTTATCCTTTATATGGATGTTTGTTTGCAACTCTAAATGTAAACCAGTTTACAGCAATTTCTTTATGTTTCTGTTTTTAGTAGACTGTGCTTGAGGATAGATGATTGACTTCAGTGTCAGAGGACTTCTGTAAACTGAGCTCATGCACCTCTTGAAGACTTTCATTGTGATGCATTCCTTTTGCTCTGTTGCTACCAGATATAATATCAAACTGCATTTAATTCCTACCTTATTTGGGTATGAATTTGACAGTTAATTGAAATGGGTCCATTGTCCTTGCCGTTAATCTACAGTGGAGGTACCACTGCTAATGTTACCTTGAGATTTTCAGGGTCTTGCTGAAGGAAACTGAAGTCCTAGAAGTAAATGGCAAGTATGATGAGAGGATGCACAATTCTGCGTTCCAGTCGCAGAAGTTGCAGCTGTCAGAATTCCTCACTGAAATTGAACATAATTATTAGAAATGTAATGTATTTAGTGCCCCAAGACGTTTGTCCTGACAGGCACTGAAGTGGCCCTACAGACATGCAAGAGACAGCGGGTTTGTGCCACTTTTCAGATACCGTTCTACATCAAGATGCCTGTCATTCAGAGCCATGCTTCTGGGAAGGTACTATGGCTACAATTCCTCAAATTAAACTGTGGCACTTGTACCCATTAAGTGGGAAAAGCCAGTCTCTCTTAGTGTATTCCGAATCCTGAGTGATCATCTCAAGTGGATGTGTGCCACCATGTTGGCTACATGGTGAAGCTGTGGCCATGATGATGCATTTCCTAGCAGGGTTTTATGAACAGACTGTGGTCAGTTTTAGGCAGCATGTGAGAGTATTTTTAAATATTGCCAAAAAATCGAGTGCTTGAGATGATACCGGAGAAAGCATCACCCAGGCAATACAAGAGAACTTTGAGCTATAGTCCATATTTAGTTGAAGTACCATTGATTTTCAATTAATACTCAGTATTGACTATAAAGAAGACAGCAACATACTGCAGCAGATGTATGGGGTTTTTACAAGCCATTGATTTTTTTTCTTACCATGCAGCAGTTTCTGTTAATAAAGCACACATGGAAATGGTCTTTAAGAATATGTTTCTCCCTGGTTCAAGGAGACAGTGTGCGAGAATCTGTTTTCTGGAGATGTCCCCTGCAATGCAAGGCTACCTTTCACCTTTTCATTGTGCTCTCTATTCTGAGGTGCTTTCAGGCTATGTCTTTGCATAGTGAGAACTTGGGATTCCTTTTGGCCACAGCTTTTGTCTGGTTAGTCCTGAGAAGCTGCTCTGACTGGAGCAAATCCCATTATTGATGTGGGAAGTTAAGGAAGGCATGTTGCCATTGCGTAGCTGGGAGATTTAGATAATTTGAATTAAAGGCACTTCATGTGCCTCTCAAAGGAGAAATGGCTCCTCAGCAAGTCATGTAAAGCTTTGTTTTGTAAAATATAACAAGAAACTTAACATTTTCCTGGTTTCGTCTTAAGACTTCTCCCACTGGGTTAATTTATTAGTAGCACTCATCAATCCATTTTCAGCAGCTGACAAGCTAGATGAAACTGGAGTAACTCTATATACATGTGTCTGCCAATAGTCACTTAAATATGGATAAAGCTATCAGGGCCAGTCAGATGTCCCTCCTGAATAGAAGAAAAAAGCTAGCCATGCAAGCTAATAACAAGCATCGATCTGAAAAATGAAAACATGTCAAAGAAGCTTAGCCAGGGTACCCTGAAACATGCACAAATCAGGCCCTATCTCCTAACTCACTTCCTTGAAATGTGGTTATTCCTTCCTTTTATTACAGAAAGGACTGGTGGAAAGGTTGTCCTCAGTGTTATGCTGCTGAGATGCTAAGAAGCCAGCTAGGCTTCTTCTGACTAAGATTGTACAAATCAGTGCATGTTGAAGAAAAGGCTTTATTGAGTATGGTACTTTAAATGTTATTACGGGAACAGCTCTGGCAACGGCAAATCAGCACTCACAGTTCATTGCTAAATGCTGTAGGTCTCAGTGCTGTGTTTTAAAAATGATACTATATTAAATGTATTGCAGTATGTGGCTTTTACAAAGCTCAAGAGTAATTCGTAGAAAAGCAGGCTTGTTCTGTCCCTATAGAGATCAATTTATGACACTAAAACTGCAATTTTGTAGTGAGGGGGGAAAACTGCACTGTTTATCTCTGTCATTTTCAGTATTTCTGCAGTATTGAGGCTGAGGAAAGCAACAGAGTAAGAAATCTGCAATGTAAAATTATAGCAACTCCTGTACCTCACATTATGGATGTACTCCAATTATCAGTACTCAGTTACCCAGGTCACAGCAGCAAGAACACAGAGGGCTCTTGCCTCATGCCAGGCTTTCCAAAGGGCTAGAAATATTTCCAGCCTCCTGCAAGCTTGTGCTTTCCATTTGCTCACAAGTGACTGGTTCTTGATTTCTGGTCTTCCCTGCTCTTGAAAATGGCCTGTGGGAATTAATCGTCAATGGGGACCACATACTTTGCATGACAGTGATGTCAGCAGGTTCACTTTGATTGATCTAGCTTAGGATCTTGTTTTCATTTCTTTCTGTCCTGAAGGCATTATGATTTTGTTTCTTTTCACTCACTGTCCTTGCTATTGAATTCAGTGTGTTCAGTGAGTTGGTGGCTAATCACAAGTGCTTTAGGACCATCACTGGTCTGTAGGCTGGAACATCTCATGTTGGAGGGAGTTTAGTTGTTCTGCAGTTCTCAGAAGTTTGACACTAGATGTTATGAATCATATGGTGTTGTACCTCTCACAATTACATTTGATTTCCTTATGCTATTTGATAGCTCTGTGCTATGATGGTAACATTGTTCTTCCCCCTTCAATGATGATTACTTCTCCTTTTCTCTCTACTCTGAGCTCAAACTGAGCTGGAGCCTGGCAGGTGATGTGTATTTGTGTCAGGAGGGTGCAGGAGCTCAGCTCACACATTTATGCTCTATTTCTCACCCCTGCATTGTGGGAAGGAAAGTTGCTTTCTTCTGTGCTTTTCTCTGGGCAAGTGTAATTCTACAGCTCAATAGCTTTGAATTTATTCAGCCTAGCTGGATATTATCAGTTTATTTTTATGTGTGTGGAGAGACAAAGGCAAGGAGAGAAAGGTAGGAGAAAAAACCCACAACCTATTGGTCTTGTAAGGCTTACAGTGGGATTTACACTGAAGCATGAAATTCTTCATATAAATATTTTAGGACTCTTATCTCTGCAGAGATTAATCTTGGAAATATTCCCAGGGAAACAAGGGCAGCTTGTTCTCAGCCTCTTCCTCACTCTGCACCAAGGGCTGCAGTGGAACAAAGGAGCTGCTCTGCTGCCAGGGAGGTCAATCCCCAGAGCCTTGGGATCAGCAATGCCTTTCACAGATGTGTGGGCTCCCTACATGCGGCTATGGCATTGCTGCTGTCTGAACTGACACGCTGCCTCCAGATGTGAGATAGAGCACTGGCATTTGAAAGGAAGATTAAAGATTTAAAAAGGGCCTTGCGAAAGCACCTGCACATGAAAATTCCACCTCAGGGTTATTGTCGGGTTCTGATTTATTCCTGAGATTAATAATGTTGTCTGGGTTGTAGAGTCCATGCAGTCACACCTCCAACAATTCATGGTTTGTGATTGTCTTCCTTCACACTTTCTTGGATGAAAAAAATGAGCCATGCGACAGGGAAACCAGAAATAATGCTGGAGATTTGTCAAGGATTTAGTGAGCAACCAGAGCTTCAAACACTCTCCTTCTATAGTAAACTTTTGAGAGAGAAACATAAAAAGCAATTTTTGTACCCTCGCTATAGAATTACCAACTTCGTGCAAAGAAATCTGACAGCCAGGTGCTCCGTTGGGTTGGTGCTTTCTGTGAGCAAACCAAAGGAAAGAATTAAGGCTGAAAGGATAAACAGGGTGAAGAGCAATTCAGCAGGTAACTGCAGCGTGAGGATCCGAGGTGGATTTTTATGCAGGCTTGCAACTTGCCGGGTGGGATGGTAGGAAGTTATTCTGCTCACAGTGGTGTGTTAAAGGTCTGTTTAAATTTGCAAGGGTGCAAACTGGCATCAGATGTGATTGAATGTACAATTTTTCTTACATTTCACGTGAATGTGTCAGAGGTGAACATAAAGGTTAGCACAGAGACATGATATGTGATGATAATGGTGCAGGAATGATTTGCAAATGTCATTCCATGTTCTGGCTGCAAAAATGCTATAGCAGGTACAAAACAGGGTTGTAAATCTGTATGGAGTGGGAGCTCAGATATATTGTGCTGCTGTTCGACCTCAGGTCTTCAAAATCTTACCTATTATGTGATATTTCCTGATCCAGCAAGCGATACTTCTCCCTGTTCTTGAGTGTTTCCTCTTTTTCTCTGCTGAATGACTGTGATAATCTGTAAATCATCCAAAATAGCAAATTTGCATCCAACGAGGTAGGCTTGCTACACATTGTTGTGGTCACAATTCCGCAGTGTCTGTTCCAGATCATGTGAGTGCACTGAAGCAGCCATAAAAATACTTGTCACAGCAGCTGCCCTCAGAGGAGGTGATGGAAAGAGCAAGAGGAATCGAGGCTGGGCAGACCCAGCACCCCTGTGCTGTGTCCCAGGGAGCGTGCGCACTGGGAAGCATCCTCTGCTCTCGGGTCTGGCTCCTCAGCAGCCTGTGGAGCTGAGCTGTGTGGCCATGTGCAAGGTCCAAGGAAGCAGTGGAGGTGCTGGGACAGTGGCGGTAGTGCAATGCATGTTAGCATGGCATTTCCAATGGAGAATTGCTCCTCCCCGGCTACATTCACAATTCCTTGTTGGCTTCAGAGTAAGGTAGCCAAGCACAGTCAATTCACAGCACTCAAGTTGCTAAACAGGAGTCAAACAGCAAACAAGAAGCAAATGTTTAATAAATACTATGCCTTTCCTAAACAGGAGTCAAATTAAACAACAAACAAGAAGCAAATGTTTAATAAATACTATGCCATTCCTACACACTAGTTGTTTAGACAGGAAAATGTTGTAATGCGGGTTCTGAGGGTTAGGTTTAAGGGCACGCTGAGAAAACAGTTACTCATGTTTGGAGAAGCTGGGACTGTTGAAGGCAAAAGTTTACGTGGCCTTTCCCTTGCTCTCCACACTCTTAACTGATTTGCAAAATACTTTCACACTGGCCTGGTTTGCTGCTCCATTTGCAACAGTCTTCACTTGGCTCACAAATAGCAGAGCGACCTCCTTTAAAGAGCCATTTTTTGCAAAACATGAATATCACATAAGAACAAAATTGATTGCTAAAATAAAGGGCGATAGCTGCAAAATTTTATATTTATACACTACTTCTAGGAGATCTGGAGAAGAAGTCACAAAACCTGAAAAGCATGTGCAGTTTACAGAAAGATTGATAGTCCTTCAGTGTTTGCAGCCCTATTAGTCATTTATAATGCTTTTCATCCGCTACGGTGAGAGTTTGCACTGAAAAGCAGCTTGCCTTCTGAAGACCGGAGCCATTTGCAAGATGGAATGGAGCTAAGGCTACAGCAGAGAAATCTTCCTGCGTGGCAAAAGGAGAGAAAGGGAGAAATGCTTGGTTGGGAAAGAACATCTTAACCTTCCAGTATAAAACTACTGGAAAAAGAACTTTCTCCCTCTGACAGTGTCTGAAAGGAAACACTAAGGAACAGCGTTCCTATGCTGAGCAATCAGGGTAGAAGATGACATGATCCTGTGGCTTAAGCTGGTCTGCTGTCAGGTTTTTGATCACAGTGGGACTTGCTCTGATGTGTCTTCAGTCCCAATGGGTTTGTTGTACTGTGCTAGTGGGTGCTGCTTCTCTGGCATAGGTATTCACATCATATACATTTCTGAGCACATTCTTGCCTTACATGTGACACCTTTGAGGTCAAATATGTCCATTATCGTGGCAGCCCTCTGCTGCAGCCAGAGCTGTGCGGGTGCTTCTCTAAAGCAGAATGGAAGTGTGGGTGTACAGGCTGCAGGCAAGTTCTTCACTGTGCAGGACAGCCCTCAACTGACTCCAGTGCCGGACACCTCCTGCACAGTGCCAGCCCTTGTGTGCGGCAGACGGGCCTCAGCCCTGCGTGTCCTCGTCCCCTCTGCTCCTGTGGCATTGGTTATGCTGTGCTGCTGGGCATGAGGCTCCATTCCACTGTACAGCCTCTGTCAGCAAATGCATCCTCCCCTCACAGTGCTATCAAAACATCTGTCTCCTGGGAGCCGTAAATCACTCTGTTTAAAACACAACATTGTCATAATCCTGGTGTGATCTCTTTTCCTCAGTGTCATCTCATTATAAACAACCTGGACAGACTTTAAAGCCACCACGAATTTCCAGCTGACCTCCATGTTTGCTGCCACACAAAGCCAGCAGACCTGGAGGCAATGCCTGCTTGCACAAGGAAAACGCTTGTTTCAGCTGTTTGTCAGAGCAGGAGCAGTGCTGAGATCCCTGCGGGGCTGCCCTGGTACCCAGCGCTTGTCACAGCCCCGGCAGGGTGGGCACTCCTGACCCCAGCACTGTGGGCAGCCACCCCCTGCTCAGCAGGCAGCTCTGTCAACAGGGAGATTAAATGCAACTGCTTAAAGCTCATTCTGTATTTTGTAAGCGTGTATTAATTTGACTTAGTTACTAAGCGCTGACTACTTTATGCATTCCTAACATAATGAGCTAATAGTGTGGGACAAATAATGCATGATGTTGTGTATCTTCGTAGTGTCAAATTTTTCTGGTTTACAGCAATTTTAATACAACTGTGTACAAGTCAGTTAAATCCACAGCTTAGTCCTGATTACAGTGATTACTGGGCTTCTGCACATCATGAAACCTAACAGGAAAGTCAATGTGACAAACAGGCTAGTGAAAGCCACAAGCAGTATGGCCAAGCAGTATCCAACGTGGATGGAAGCTTTGTGTTTTGTGTGAGCATTGCTTTGGTAAATGTAAGCTTCAAAATCAAGCTCTTATTTTTTGACTCTGTGCTTAAGGAACCTGGAGAGCTGATGCATGACACAGTCTGAGACGGCGGTTTTGTCTGCTTGTGTGTTAGAATGAAGAGGAAAACTATGGTCTTTCTGTAAGTTTGAATTGTAAGTACCTGATGTTGTTCATCTGTTTCCTGAGGTGGAGGCACAGCGCAGGAAGAGTAAGGGATATAACATTGGGAAAAACATGTCCGGATAATCCTCGTGTTTTACTCAAACCTCTGACAGTTTGCTGTCATGCTGTCACCACAGCGACTGACTTCTGTTGCACATCTTACTCTCCTGAGCACTACGTATGCCATGGATTTCAGTCAGTGTCCTGGTGAGTCTGGCACCGCGATACCTGGGGTGTCTCCTGGGAGCGTGCAGCTCTGGATCTGCTGGGGTGGCTTTCACTGTAAGGATGGTTTGCTGAGAAGGGACAGCCATCTCAAACAGGACCCGCACTCACAACCCAGTGTGAAGTGCCATCAGCATGCTTTAAAAAGAAGAGAATTTACTCTGTTAACAGACCAATTGCTCCTGCAGTTGTAGAAGGAGGTGGCCAAGCTGCATCAGAAATCTCTGAAGTCTAGAAATCTCCTTTGGGAGTGTCCAGAGAACCAGCTTTAAGAGCTTGAATGATCTTTGTTTCTTGACAGCTGATTGTGGTGGAGCAGTTTGTTGCTAGCTGTGGCACTTTGAGCTCCAAGCCTGTATGAACTAAGACCACACGGTGCTGAGGATGTTTAATTGCAGAAATAAGCAGCTAATCTCAGCTGCCTGGTTCTGGACAGGTGCCTGGATTTCAGTGAAGCGGGTTTACGCCAGCTGAGGACGTGAGCATGGGTCTTCTTTTTCTATTAACACTTTGTGTTTAGAACTTACTTTGCCCTCAAGTCTCAGCTTGTTGCACTGCAGTGCATTACACATAATCATACATCAGCTTGTCAAGATGACTTATTTTAGATAGTATTAAGAGTTATTCATTCAGAAACTCAGACATTTCTTCCCCTGGGGCTTGTGAGCATTCGGCACAGCTTGTTATTAACTGTGATAATGTTGCTAACAGAGAGAGAAACGTGTGAGTTGGAAAGACCATGGAGCAGGAACAGTCACATGGTGGAGCGGTTGACCCCCAGGCATGGGAAATGCCACCACATCTGTGTCACCATTGACTGCTCACCTCACTGCTCACCTTGGTGTAATCACAGTCCCGTCAGCCACTGGTAGTGAATAAGAGGAAAGAGGACAGAATAAAAAGAGATAAATGAATGTGCAGGAAAACAGGGACATGGGTGGGAGGAATATTTAATTCCACTGTGAACAGATAGGGAGTTGTTCAGGTTTAAAGGCTGCTACAAGTCAGATATCCTCTTGGCAATTATCACTCAATCTTGTTGACATAATTTGGAAAGAACTTCATGCATTTTCAAATTTGTGCTGATAATTTGAAGACATTCATTAAAATTTCAAATGAAATGAAAATGGATGTTTCCCTCGCAGGTTTACTGACTGCTTAGGAAACTGCCCAGCCCTTGTGCTCAGAATTAAAGGTGCCTAGTGCTCTTTGGTTTACAACAGATTTTGGTCCATATGATGGAGAGTATGGTTTTAAACTTTTGTTCATAATGCAGAAGCTGAGGATCAAGTGCTGGGTAGCTTTTCTGAAGGTAAGTCAACACTATAAATCAAACTGCAGGAGGACGGTGATTTAATTCATTAACAGTTAGAAGATTAATTGCAGTGCTATTAAATATTTGATTAAATTTAAACTAAAGTATTTAAACATTGTTTTCCAAATAATGTTTGCTCATTCATTAGAATGGCTAAATGTTCAAATTAATTGAAGTGTGGCTGTTGGTAAGTCATAAACCCACATGCGTTTCCCTCCCTGTGGTGCTCTCAGTGCTTCCCTGCTGCAGTCATGCTGTGACCTTCTGCAGACAGAGCTGTTGGTTCTGGGGGTCTGTGTACACATGGACTGAGGGGCTCGGGTCAAATGTGCCCGGGTCCTTCTGCAGCCCTGGCCTTGGGCTCCCCAGTCCCGGCTCTGTTTGCTCAGAGGGTGCCACCTACTGCTGACCCCACAAGGGCTGCCTGGAGCCTCTGTGAGCCCGAAGAGGTGCTGGAGTTGGGGCTGCAAGTGCTCAGAGGTGTCAGCTATGACCTCAGCACAGAGCCCCGTTGTTCCCCCTCTGTGTGCATGGGGCTGTGCTGAGCCTCTTCCAGGATCCTGAGAGTGCCTTTGGGTGCTTTGACTTCCTAGATTGTAAACGTTTTCAGACGTTCTTCATCTCCCAGTTGTCTTCATCTCAACAGATGGGCAAGTCTGAGTTTTCAGTGATGTAAAGACTTCACAGCTCCCTAAAGGAGCATAAAAATGGAATTAGATGCCACTTACATCCATTACTACCCACAGGATAAATAAGGGTCCTGGGCATAAGGCTAAGTGCTGGTAAAGTTATGCTGGTAGACGTTTTCCACCATAATTTTTTTAGGAAGAGAGATATCAATCTTTCTCCAGAGATGTGGAATTCACAGTCATCTGACATGCCCTGTGGCACAGATTGCTCCTAATGACTGTGGCTGGTAAGCACAGTAAGTGACACAAATAAATGTCAAGCAGAAAGCTTAAATTAAGACAAAAAATCTTGAACATGCTGCATGTATTGTTGTATGAAGCAAATAGGATTATTTCAGACTCAGCACCAGGCTCTTGAAACGTAATTTTCCATGTAATCAGGTACCTGAGTGATGGACACCTTCACGACAGTCCAGATGATGGGTCTTTTCCCCTGCAGAAGTCAAATGCAGGAGGTGGCAAACACTTCCCTGCTTTCATGGCACTGTTTATCATGATTACAACACCCTATGTCAGGAGTTCATTAAGGCTGTGTCCATTCTGCCTGTGCAGATGATCAAGAGCCCATTGTGCACTCACATGTCTTGTGCTGGAGCAGTTTATCTGCAGCACTCCATGCCTTCTGCAGAGGGGAAAGGGATAAACCCTCTTAGCAAATGCTTTCCCCTCTTCCACTCACTGAGGAAGCCCCTCTGGCTCCATCTCTCCCAGGCTTGCTGACCTGTCATTAGTGGGGTGGCAAAGGCAATGCTCTGAGGTCCTGCATAGCCCAGCAACAGGTCCTCCCCCTGCCTAGGTGCTGCGCCACTGCCCGATGGGCACTGAGAACTTGCACCCATCAGGTCAGCGCAGCACGGATCTATGCTATGAAATGAATGACACATGTGGAATTTCTTCCCAGGTAAATGAGGTCCCAGGGAGCAACTCTCAGGGCAAGCGTAAATCTGAGTAAATGAATCCTGAAGTTTAGACCATGCGGTGTATTTGAATTCTAAATTTACTTTGTGACCTACGAAAGATGACTGGTGCACCAGCACCACTGAAGCTCCTAAAGCTACATTTACTTGCTGCTTGTGGGTTCCCCAGAGTCCTTCCTGTCACTGATGCTACTTCTAAATCATATTCCAGGAGGACTCATGGTACCTTGGGTGTGTTGCCAGGTCTTGCCCATATGGGGCACAGATTCCTTGAGCAAGCTCTTCCATTCCTGAGCACCAGCTTAGACACGAGGACAGCTCTGAGACAGCAACTCACAAATGTTGTGAAATGCCGGGGGGTCTTCTGCACTGGAGTCTTCTGGTCAGTGGGGGTTTCCTCATTTAAGCTCCCCTGTGTCAGTCCAGATTGACCTAGTTATGATAGATTTGCTCCTAAGGCTTAAACATCTTCAATTTATTCATGTTTTCTTTTTGGGTGTTTCATTTGATACCCTCTACTGGCATCAAACTATACGGTTGCTTCTACAGCCAGTGAAGGCACTGTGAAATAGTGATTCTGGTGGAATTGCCGATTTAACTCAGGATGATGAAGAAATGCATTTGTGCCCAGATTCCCAATCCCCATATCTAGCCTGCAATCAAACCAACCTTCTTAACCACCTCTCTGCAAAACGGTGGCTGCTCAGTCCCTCCTTCTATGGAATGTCTAACATAAATGACACATGGTCATGGAAACACAGGGAGTCTTCATGTGCTCTGTGAAGCAAAAGAAAGAAACTAAGTAGGAGCTGGGGCTGCCTAACACTTTTGAAAACCAGACTATAAACATCCTCTCCTCCCATTGTTCCTTCCTTGTTGCCGTGAAGTGGTAACAGGCTGTATGGAATTACACCATGTGTCAGCAGGCTTTTGATTTTAACAGAATGAATTAGTACCACATCATTTGGACTTTTCTGCTCTACTAATTTTCCTGCATCTTCTATTTTGGTAATTTGCCCTACATTTTTAAAAGCTAATTAGTGTCCTGCCTTTCATCTCCATTAGGTTGAAAGGGTCTGTACTGCTCTTCTCAGATGCTTCCACTGCAGGCAACTTCTCTTGCTCTGCTCTATTAAGTTCCTAGGCTGATGGTCAAGCAGTAAACTACCTGATGCTAGAACTCAGCTGATTATCACTTACATTTTTTCATTATTTGCTTTCCCTCAAGTGATTTATTAATTCATTATTTTTTCCTTTGAAGTCATTATTTTCTCCCCCAAAATTGTACTCCAATTGAAATGATTCAAACCCGCACTAGGAGCATTACACTGTTTTGACAGAGACCATCTAGATTTTGTGAGAGTTGAAACACTTTTGTTTCCACACTTTAGGAAACAAATTGTAGTCTCAGTGGTAAACACGGCTTTGGTTTCATCTAAAGTAAGACGAAGCCTCAAACCTTAGCTGGTAAACAAGGTGTTTCATTCCATTTCAGCTGTGTGTTTTCCAGCTTCATACTGCCTGGGAAAAAAAGTGTAGTGTTTGTTGGATCAGGGTTGTGGTTTAAATCCTGCCGGCAGCAAAGCCCCAAACAGCCATGGTGGCATGGGGAGAGGGTTGGAAAAGGGAGAAAACTTGTGGTTTTAAAGACAGTTGAATAGGTAACACAAGGAATTCCTTCCTTCTTCCCATGCAGGCAGGTGCTCGGGCATCCCCAGCATAGCTGGGCTCCATCACACCTAACAGTGACTTGGGAAGGCAAACACCATCACTCTGAGTGTCCTGTTTTCCTTCTTCTTCCCCCAGTTTCATTGCTGAGCATGATGTCATGGTGTGGGGTATCCCTAGGGACAGATGGAGTCAGTTGTCCCTTCTGTGTCCACTCTCAGCTTTTTGCCCACCCCTATTCTGCTCACTGATGGTCTGAGGAGCAGAGGAAGCATCGACTGCATAAGCACTGCTCTGCAGTAACTAACACATCTTCGTGTTATCAATGCTGTTTCCAGCACAAATCCGAAACGCAGTTACATAGCAGCTCTGCCCCGCCAAACTAGCAGTTTGTGAGCCAAAAAATCATTTGCTCTTACAGCTCCATTCTGTCACTCTCTGGGGGAAATACCAATCTCATGGATAATGGGATCAATGACATACAGTGTCTTTTTGAGGCACCTGTGGTTGGATTTTGCCATCTGTACTGCTCTGGATTCTACTTACCTCGTTTCACCAACAGCTTTTCCTCAGCTGAGCTTGAGCTGGTGTCCTGGTGGATGGTTGTGGACATCCCAGGGATGGGTATCCCAAGGGGTCCAGTACCCATAACTCAGTGGTACCACAGCTTCTCTTGGTGCCTCTGTGGGAGCCCCACTCCCTCCTAAATCAGGCTTTGTTTGCATTCACCAGTTTCTCATGCTCATTATCTGTCTATCAGGGCTTTAAAAAGTGTTACTATTTTAACGGTATCTCTCCAAGAAATAATTACTTCACTGTGCCCATAATCCAGTTTGTATTTGACATGTCGCTTCTAATAATCTGCAGAATTTTTCTTTGTCATACAAGAGACCTTATTTGTCACATTTCTAACAAAGAGCTCATCTCTTTTCATTAAGAATGGGCTTTTCGGCTCAGTGATTTAAAAATAGGAAATAAGAAAAGAACAAAGTCTGTGCTGCATGGTTCTGTTTGTTACGAGTGAGCTGCAGGGGAAGGGGAGAAGCAGCACCTCATTTCTTCCTAATGAGCTGCACTGGGGGAGCTCCAGGTACCGAGGTTGTAGCTGGACACCGGCATGGCAGAGGGGACCAGCTGGAGCTGCAGACCCTGCGAGCGGGAGGTCTCCTTATCCACACGTCTCGCCCACCTTCGCTGACTGCCTTTAGAAGGGGGATGAGGACGAAGTGGGAGCGTTCCTGGGGTCAGCGGCTGAATGCCACCGGCAGAGCCCAGCTCGGCCCCTCTCTGCAGAGCTCGGGTGGCTTTGAGGTGGTCGGGGATGAGCTGAGAGCCCGTCCCATCCGTCCAACCGAGCCTCTGCAGGGTGTGAGCACCCAGGGGCCAGCGGAGCACTCTGGTGCCGAGCTCTGCGCCTGCTTTGCGAGGCCCAGCGCACGCTGACAAAGGCAGGTGGGTTTGCTCTTTCTGAACACAGGTTTCCTAAAGGCAAGGCACAAACGTCTGTGAGAGGCTGGATTTGTGCTGCGTTCACCTTGGCTTACAAATGTCGTGTTCAAATGAGTCAGGAGGCTGTTGACGTGAAGGGGAGTGTGGAGAAGCATGTATGACTAAGCCATTTTTCTTCTGTACCAGAGGATAATATATTTATGTGCAAAGAAAGTTTCATGAAATAACATCCAGATCATTTTGTGCAGTCACAGCTTTCAGATTTGTTCTTCCTCCTGGGGGTGGGAAAGGCTTGGGTAAAAATTCATTATGTAAAAGCCAAGGGTGACTATTATGAACAAAAATCATGAACATAAGCATTACAAGAGAGGGAAGGAGGTTTGGGTCTTGTGCTTACTGATTTGTTGTGTGGAGGTTTTTCTTCTGTGATTAGTGTCACTGAATGTATGGCTCTTGAGAGTCCTAACACACAGGTATGTCTGCTCTCAGACTGCAGTCCTCTGTACTCCTCTCCCATGACAGGAGACATGCTGGGGGCCAGAGCAGCGATCTCAGGGCACAGGAGCTCTTATCAGTAATAAGGGTGAAAAGTACTGAAAACCCTCTTATTCCTGATGGTACACAGAGCCAGGATGCACGTGTTGCAGGCAAAGGGGCCTGAGAACAGAGTGTTGGATCTGTCCTTAGCTGGTGTAAATGTTCACAACCAGTTCTGCTTGCTCTGCCCCTGCCACCACTAGCCAGTATTTGGTCCTTATTATTTCTGTGTTGCTTGCTTATGCCAATGGCTTTTGAACAGAAACAGGAACACTGTGTGATCCTCTCTTATTAAATATATTCCTAGTGGAATAGCTAATCCTTTGGTTTTGACATCATCATTAGCAGGATAGAAATTATCATGTACCCAAACCAAAGATAATTTCTGAAGAGAGGAAAAATAAACCCTGCATGGAACCTCAGACAGAGCTGATAAACTTTGGATGTAGAAATACAGGTTTTATGCAAATGCCTTAGAGAATGAACAAGACACAGCATCTGCAGGGAATAAACGCTACACCAGCAGGATTGCTTTCAGATAAAACTGTTTTTCTGAGCTCTCCCCATGGCACCAGCAGGTCAGGGAGCCCCTTGGGACACGCAGCATTTCGAGCTCAGCAAGCAGGCAGTGATGTATTTGTGGTGGTAGTGGAACCAGCAGCAGCACTGCAGTCAGTTGGAAATGTGTCTGTCAAAGCTGCAAGGGCTTAAATAGGAACGATGACAATTCGTGTGTGGGAAGCTGGCCCAACTGCTGCCCATGCAGGGCTGTTTCTAATGAACGTGCCAGCTCTTCGCCTGCCTCAGCACCCAGCACATACAGGGACAAGTGCATATGCTGTGTCTAATCTCTACCAGTTATTGCCGTGATTTATGGTGCCTTTGCCGGAGCCCTGGTGACATTAATTGCCATGTGCGATTGCTGTGATGGCGACCATAGAGTTTAGAGGTGATGGTGGGATGTCAAGGGCTCACCACATAAAGCCTGAATAAAGGCAGAGCCTGCCCAGAGTTTCAGAGGCCAAACTGCCCTGAGACCCAGAGGAATCAACTGTGGGCTGCAGCAGCTCTTGAAATGCTGTGGGGCTGCACGCAGGGTGAGGTTTATCTCATGAAACCTCAGTATCTGAAGACGAAGCAGTTACTGTAAACTAATTGTTGAGAGCTATCTCTGTCATTGATAGGGAGAGAACCCATTTGGAAGGAGATGGATCTATTTTGGGATGGGGTCAATGAGCAGCACCTTCTCACGAGAGGGATCATGAGCTCCAAAATAAGATTGGGCGCAGGGGAGTGCAAAGGCCCCGGAAGGCCCTTAAGGCTGCTGTGCTGAAGATTTATTCTTGCACTTTTAAATCACTGTTCAGCACTCATTCCTTTCCTCTCCCATTTCCAGTGAAACTAAAGGTCTGATTTAAAGTGGAAAAGGAATTGCTTTACAACCTGCTACACTGAAAACACCCAAAGGTGCTGCTACTCAATTTGTGTAGTTCTGACACCTTGGCAAGTGTTGCAATGCAAAACAGGGAGGGACTGGTACTGGATGGTGACTGCCCTCCTCTGACCCACTCACCGTGGCTGTAACAGAGACTTAGCCCAAGAGACTTCTGCAGGGACTGTAAGATCGGGGGGGGCGCTAGGGATGCTTTAGCTTGGTATCATGTTGGGACTGTAGCTTCTCCCTATGCAAATCAGCCTGCCATCAATTTCTCCCTTCTGAGTGACAGTAACTGGCAGCATTTCAGAATATGACCTGCATTTACAGGGCGCTGCTGATCCTCTTCTGAGTGTGTATATAATTATTTAAATGATTGGTCTACTGATATATGGCAGCTTGGTGAAATGAATTGTTGCCGCATTAACCTTTCAAGCACTTAAATCCAGTTTAAGCAATTATTAGATCAACTTTGCCAGACTACTGGCTATCATCACAGCCTATTTTACATGTGCTGTGATACAGCACTTCAAGTTTTTCCTGGAGCACCACCAATATCGCAGCGTTTCAGTCAAAACCTCAGTTTTCTCACTCCGGTTTTACAATTCCCATTCTCAGGACAGTGCTGTCACCAGGGTGCACCTAAACCTGTATCTGATGGCTTCCAGCTCCAGCAGACCACGGGTGCCGCCTGCAGAACCGTGAGCACTCTTGGATTAAATGCTGTGCAGTCCCTCGTGCTTTTCTTCCTGCCAACATACTAATGTCCTGTAATCAAGTCACCTTTAGCCTTCTTTGTAGTAACCTAACAGACCGATCTCTTTAATTACTCCCTGTCATCGTTTCCTGTAGACCTCAGTAATTTTTTCAGGTCCTTTCTGAGCTCCCTCCAGTGCTCCAACCATTCCCAACCTGAGCCTTTAAACATGCTGAGTCTCATCTGTAAGCCTCAGTCACATCCCATGAACTGTGCTGGTGTTTAAGGGATGAAAAAATAAGAGAGAAAAAGAAATGAAACTCCACGCTTGTGCATAGATAACATTAGCTGAGACATCTGGATGAATATCATCGCTTGAAGCAATTCTCATACTATTGCTTCTGGTATCTGAGGAGCAAATAGCCTTCCATTTAATTTATACTGTAATAAAATCTCCTATTGATTTTAATAAAATTGAAGATGATAATTTTGAATGAAATCCCTAAGGCAGCTTCTTCAGAAGAACTGACTCTTACTTTCTTTGCACAAGTACATTGCAATTCACTCTGATAACAGTGAACTGGGACTTTGTTTCTGGAAAGCTGTGGAAGAGTTTTGAGTAAAACTGAAGAAACCCTTCACTAGAAAGTGAGTGTTTGGAGGGTTCAGCACGAAGCCCGGCCCTGCTGTTATGTTCCAGTGCCGTACAGCCGGCAGGGAACCGCTGCTCTTTCCTCGTCCCTGTCACTCTTCACTGAGGTGGCAGCACTTGGGTAACAAAAGGGGGTGATGGCACCGGCTGCAGCCAGACCCCAGCCAGCATCACTCACCCGATGGGCAGCCATGGTTCCCTTCACACAGCAGCTGCCCTGGAGGACACAACCCACCCTGAGGCTGCATCCCAAGCAAGAGCTGCTCTGAAATCCCTCTGCCCTGGAGAACCTCAAGGGACTGAGCTGTTGTTGTGTGCTCAACTCCCTTTGCATGTTACAGACCTTTAGTAATTGCTACATGCCCCGCACAGATCAATCTCACCTGTGTTCCTGTTCAGTTCAGCTTCAGTGCGTGTTCAGCGGTGTACAGGAATTTCCAGAGCTATGACTTAGAAATGAGATCTGCTGAGGAAAAAAACCAGCAGCAGCATAATTAATATTCACCTGGATATTCAAGTTTCACTTTGAAATGTACTTCTACGGATGAGCTGCTAAACAGAATTCAGTTTTCATTGTTGAATGAATATTCAATATGCTTTAATACTGCTTCCTTCCACTTCCCCAAACCAAAGTCTCTTGTGAGACTTCTCAAATCAGTTTCTCAAGTGCTAAATAGCAAGGCAAATACAATGAATGCAACAAAAGGAAGGCACTGAAAAAGAAAAGCAGCCCGGATTCTGGGAGCAAACCTGCCCATCTGCTGGGACCCACTGGCTTTGGCCTCCCGCAGAGGAACCTCCAAAAGAACAAATAATTTTGATCACTAATCCTCATGCATGAGCACTTTATAACCTTCCCACAGGAAGCCTGCAACACGTTCACTGGGGAGCCTTTTATCTCTAAATAATGAGCTGGAAAAGATACTGAGAATTAGTGTGGTGCTTCATAAGCTGCCCTGGAAAGTCCCCATGTGGGGCTGCAACTGCAGAGAGGGAAGCACCAGCGCTGGCTGTAGAGCTGGGGCTATGCTGGAAGCAGCCGGCATGTTTAGGTACGGGATTGAGGGAACTGAATTCTCCGGACATGTTCAGTCGATTGTATTAAGTACCAGGAAGTATTCTCATCGCGCCCCTCTGCTTTCTGCCGTCTCCTTTCCTTGTGTCCCCTTTCTCTCCAGGAACTGCTGCCCTCCTGAAGCATATTTGAGCAGTAGTAAGCTGAAGTAAGAGCGAGCAGGATCTGGCGATGTCTTCTCCCCTTTCCTCCTTCCTCCCCTCTCCCCCTGCAGAGCTGTGCTGCTCTGCTCAGCCTAGGGGGGCAGAATTCCTCCCGGCCAGCCCAGGGCAGATCCAGTGTCCCGGCAGGGACCGACAGCCCGAGGAGCTGCTGCTCCCCGCATGGGCTGGGAGTGGTACAGGGGCGTGTGGAACCTTGGGGAGCATCTTTATCAACATGCCATGTTCCTGCACCCCAAAAACACCACCGAGAACTTTTGCTGAGGTTAGCTGTGGTACAGGGCGTGCTATGCTCTCATTATATCGTCATCTGAAGGGAAATAAGGAATTATTTTCACATGAGATTTATACAGTCAATAAGATGTGAGTTGAATAGTGAATAAGCAGCCTGAAGGAAATTGCCTTGTCACAGTGCATAAGGATCTGGTGAGAGCATCGCATGATCTCTGCTGTGCAGTTGCAATACAGGACAAAAGGAAGCTTTCCTATTTTGTCCTGCTTTCTGGCTGGTTTTTTTTCTGTCTCAATTTGTTTGTTATCTATAGAAAAATGCACAGTATAGAAATTGAGGCTGTGATTCCATAGAGTATTTAATCACATGTGTAACTTAGGACATGGAATTAGGTCACTTGGTTCCCTAGAATTGTATTGATTGGAAACCACGTTTTTGCTTCGCAAGGTTTAATTGGAGAAATCCCTGAAGTGTGGTTTGTGTTGTACAGACACAAAGAATAACAAAAGATGAGGGAAAACCAATTGGAGTGACTGCTCTGTGTGTTTGTTTGCTCTGGCAAGCAGAGGTACAGGATCATAACTTAAATGGAATTCACCTCTCTCTAAATGTTGAGATCAACTTATATCTTGTCCCTGGTTTGAGGATTTTTGCTGGGGCCTCTGCTGGTCTCCACCAAATCCTGGCTGTGCCTCGCTGCACCTCGCTAGCAGGGAAACATCCTGGGCCCCAGGCTCCATCCTGGTTAGCACACTTGTGGGGGGCAGAAACAGTCTGTCCGCATGCTTTGGCATGGCATTCTTGGGGAGCAGGGTGCCCATGCTCTTCATTGCAACGAACCCCTTCCCTCTCCTGGGAGAAACAAAGGGCTCCTGCCCCTGCAGTTAAGGCAGGTTGTTTTTTCCTGCCCATTAGCTTCACTCACAGCATGTTTCTCAAATCAGGGCTTATTTTGGGTGGGGGAAGAGTGGTTCTATCTGCAGGTGACGTAAAAACAAGCACTCCCCATGACTGGATTGCTCCTTTACAGCAAGTCCTGTGGGCAGATCTGCCGTCCCTGCGTGGCAATCTGAGCACACATCAAGCACTCCAAAACTTACCTTCTTATTTTGCAGCTGGAATGGGCTCAAATGGAAGTGCAGGGAATTACACTTCACTTCAGAAAATATTTCTTTGCTGCAAGGATGGTTGGACCCTGGAACAGGCTGTCCAGAGAGGCTGTGTGATCTCCATCCTTGGAGATGTCCAAAACCCAGCTGGTGGGTCCTGGGCAGCCTGTGCCAGCTGGCCTGCTTGAGCAGGGGCTTGAGGGCTTCTTATCAAGTATTTTACAATCCTCAAAGCCTCAAAACTGCCTCAGTCACTTCTGAAAGCAGTGTGTTGCATTTAGAGTCTCAGGTGATGAAGAAAAAGGCACAAGATATGCCCTCTGCCTGTGATACCCTACCCAAAACCTGCAGATGCCAAAGGGCTGTGATCCTGAGAAGGGCAGCTGAGCTTCCTCATGATGCAGGAGATGGCTGACAGCATCCCATGGGGTTCAGGCACTGTTCATCCTTGTCAGTTAGCACTAACAAAGTGATTTATTTATTTATTACTACTAAACAGGCAAGAGATGAGATGTCTTTGAGCTGCTGTTAAGAGCAGCTTCATTTACTGCTTAACTTTAAACAAGGAAGAAAATAAAAAGGAAGAGAAATGGCCAGGGGCCCTGTCGTGGTTTAAGCCATAAATCAGCCACGCAGTTTGTTCACTCACTTCCCCCTTTTTCTTCCCTCTGCTCCTGGA